>VMDR010034500.1:0-11048 GCA_007922815.1 Macrotus californicus
AAGCACCCTTATAGAGCACATACTGGTTTATAATTTAAAAATAAATACTTTTTAAAAAGTATATTTTATTGATTATGCTATTATAGTTGATCCATTTTTCTCCCCTTTGTCCTCCCATTCCCTCCAGCAATCGCCCCCCTTAGTTCATGTCCATGGGTTGTACATATAAGTTCTTTGGCTTCTCCATTTCCTACACTATTCTTAACTTCCCCTGTCTATTTTGTACCTACAAATTATGCTGCTTGTTCCCTGTATGTTTTCCCCTGTTCTCCCCCTTCCCCTGCCTAGTGGTAACCCTCCATGTGATCTCCATTTCTATGATTCTGTTCCTATTCTAGTTGTTTGCTTAGTTTGTTTTTGTTTTGGTTTTTGTTTCTAGGTTCAGTTGTTGATAGTTGTGAGTTTGTTGTCATTTCACTGTTCATGTTTTTGATTATCTTCTTTTTCTTAGATAAGTCCCTTTAACATTTCATTAAATAAGGACTTGGTGATGATGAATTCCTTTAAGTTTACTTTGTCTGGGAAACACTTTATCTGCCCTTCCATTCTAATGATAGCTTTGCTGAGTAATCTTGGATGTATGTCCTTGCTTTTCATGACTTTGAATACTTCTTTCCAGCCCCTTCTTGTCTGTAAGGTTTCCTTTGAGAAATCAGCTGATAGTCTTATGGGAACTCCTTTGGAGGTAACTGTCTCCTTTTCTCTGGCTTCTTTTAAGATTCTCTCCTTATCTTTAATCTTTGGCAATTTAATTATGATGTGTCTTGGTGTGTTCCTTCTGGGGTCCAACTTCATTAGAACTCTCTCAGCTTCGTGAACTTACATGTCTATTTCCTTCACCAGATTGAAGAAGTTTTCCTTCATTATTTTTTCAAATAAGTTTTCCATTTCTCCCTCTTCTTCTTCTCCTTCTGGCACCCCTATGATTTGGATGTTGGAATGTTTAAAGTTGTCCAAGAGGTTCTTAATCCTCTCCTCATTTTTTTTTTGAATTCTTGTTTTTTCATTCTGTTCTAGTTCAATGTTTATTTCTTCCTTTTGTTCCAAATCATTGATTTGAGTCCTTGTTCCCTTCCCTTCACTGTTGGTTCCCTGTATATATTTTTTTATTTTACTTTGTATAGCCTTCACTTCTTCCTTTATTTTGCGACCATACTCAATCATTTCTGTGAACAACCTGATTATCAGTATTTTGAGCTCTTCATCTGATAAGTTGGCTGTCTCCTCATTGCTTAGTTTTTTTCTGGAGTTTTGATCTATTCTTGCATTTAGGCCATATTTCTTTGTCTCAGTGCACCTGTTACGTTGTAAGGGGCAGAGCCTTAGGTATTCGCCAGGGGGTAGGGGGCAACTCGCTTTACTTGTGTTGTGGTGCTGTATGTGGGGAAGGGGTTGGGATGGAAACAATGCTGCTTGCTTGTCTCTTGCGCTGCTCTTAGTTACCTCCCCCACTTCCCATGAGTGACTGGCACCATTCCAGGTGCTGCCCTGGTGCTGATTCCTGAGTGGGTGGACTTGTGTACATTCTATAACCCCATGGGCCCCTCAAACAGACTTTTCTGAAAGACTGGCAGTTTCTTTCGTCACCACAACCACCACAGATTTTTACAGCGAAAGGTTATAAGGTTTTATTTTCCAGGTGCTGGAACCTGGAGTTGCATGGTCTGTCCTAGGCTGGAATTGCTCACTCTCCAGTTGTTCCTCCCAGTTTTTATCCACACATGAATGTGGGACCACCCGGTCTGCCAGCCACCACATTGTTGTGTGTCCTTTCTGCTCCGGCTGCCTGTCTCTGCCCCTCCTACTGATCTGGATGAATGTTTCTTCTTTAACTCCTTGGTTGTCAGACCTCCATACAGTTTAATTTTTCTGGCAATTCTGGTTATTTTCTGTTTTTAAATTGGTTGTTATCCTCATTTGCTTGTGCGAGGAGGCAAAGCATATCTCCCTATACCTCCATCTTGGCCGGAAGTTAAATGCTGTTTTTAAAATAATGTCTGTGTGTGTTTAGGGAGAGAGACAGAGAGACAGAAAGAGAGAAAGAGAGAGAGAGAAAAAAGCAAAAACAAAACAAAAGAACACTTCCATTTAGAATTTCTCCTATCAGCAGCCCAAGTCCAGGACTGTTACTTTGCCATGGGCTCCCTATTTGTGCTAGTCCTAACCTACAGCACCTAAACTTCCTAAACCCAGGACAACACATTTAAGATAATTCAGTAAGGACAGCTGAGAAGCCTTCAGCTTAGATCACCATGGCCCATAGCCAATGTTCTGGACCCTCCCAGAAAACTAACCTGTGTCCTCCCCCAGGAGACACCAGGGTCCTCTGGTTGCCGAACCCTTCCTCCATCTTCCATGGAGATGAGAAAGCAGGCCCAGCCCTATCCCACATGCATCAAGATGCTCTAAAATGGCTATAATGGATGGATGAAATGCTTCTCATGGGAGTCATCTTTCACACAGTGTCCAGGTGTGGAATGGTTTGCACCAGGAGCTCATATATATCTTGATTCTGGTATATGTTGTCCAGCTGATATACCAGTGGTGCTGCTGCAAACCATTTTGTATACTTAAAATCCAGGAGGTATTTTTCAAATCCTGCTACCAGCAGCTGGTGTTTGGTGGCTTAGACTTGGGGTATTGATGGGTCCTAGAGTCAAAGGAAATCAGCCTCTGGAAATAGAAAGATGCTGCAACAGGAACCAATGTACCACTAAAGTTTTAGCCCAGCATTTTCCCAGAGCTCATTGATTTCTCTTCTTCTAGGCTTGGAATCAGAGGCAAACTCTTAGAGAAACAATATGATGCTATACTGAGGTGAATGATGGGGGTCTAGAAATTATTGTCAACTCTACAAGAATTATTACTTTGAACAAATTCTACTCCAAAGATTTGGCTGTGCATTGTCACTACTAATTCAGTTACAAGGAGCTCTGAAGATGTGAAGAAACAAACTTCCCGTGGGCCCTCTGGTTTGTCTCTCCACAGGTCCTTAGTTAGAGTGTAGGCTGCATGTAAAGAAGGCTCTGAGACAGAATTTCCAGAACTTAGGCACAGAGTCAGAAAGAAAGAGAATGCACAGCTTGCATGTCCATATCCTTCTGGTTGTCTTCAATGAAAATATCATTGGGGAATTATTCTGTTATACCCAAGAGAGGTAAAATAGGGAAAATGTTAAGAGCATGAGTTTTGGAGACCTGGAGTTGACCTCTGGTTCAACTGTTCATTTGCTGAGTGACCTGAGCTTCAACTATAAAATTAGGACAATAAGAGAATTTCTGCCATAAGGTGATTTCAAGAATTAAAAGAGAGATTCTTGTACCTTAGTACATTGCCTGGGACAGAGTAGGTGATCAATGTTGGTGGTTGATGATGATGACGATAATCTGGACTTAGTGAGGCAGGACTAGTTGGAGGGGATGAAGGGTGGTAGTAGTTGGTACTTTGGCCATGATGGAAGCAATAAACATTTTCTAAGAGAAATAAATGTGTCAGCCTAACTAGATTTTGGAAACCCTATAATTAGGCTTTGTTGATAAGACAAATAGACAACTTGGAAAAGCACTTTTAATGCCCTCTAAATGAACCTAATTGGTGACATTTTCTTTGCATCTCAGGAAACCAGGATCTTAGGCTATAAGGTTATAGTGGGGAAGAGGAGATAACTGCTTTCCTTGTCACCTGCTCCAATTTCTCTTTCCAAGGGTCCCAGGGCTGTCTTCTCTGGAGTTTGCTGCTCTTGGGTTTAACTTTTGCTCCTCACATATATCAATTCCTACTGTCTTAGGGCTCAGAGTCATTTTGGAGAAAGAGTTTTCTAAAGAGAAGATAATTTGTCTCTGGGAAGCCAGAGGACTGTTAACCTTGTCCTGCTGTGAGAAGAGTTTAAGGGCCTGAGCTGGACCCCTGCGGGAAGTCTCCATGTAAACTTTCAGAAATGCCTCAGTTACTGATGGGAAAGGATATGTCACCTGGGCATGGGTGCTGAGGCTACATTTAGAGAACAGGAACCAGACCCTCCCCATGCGCTCCTTTTAGCTCAAAGCCACTCATCCAAAGATCAATTGTCAGCACAAGTAGATGGAGAAGAAACAGGTGAGTCATCTTTGAGCAGATGCAGGAACTTCTGAGGAAGAGCTGCCAGTGGAACACCAAGCTGTTTGATGCAGAAACCTGGCCTGAGGGCTGATGATGCAGGGCCACACTTGGGAATATGTTCCAAGCTTGCTAGTTTTCATCAGGCAGACAGTTAAATGATCTCTTTCTCTCCTCACCCAAGCCCCAGAAGAGAGGACAGACTCTGTGTGCCCATTTTATAGATAAGAAAATAGAGTCTGAGAGGTTATGTGACTGGCCTAAGATCTCATAGCTAAGGCATTGGCAGGGTGGTGGCTAGGATGTGGTCAATTCCTAGTTTATGCTTTTATTATTATTTTTTCACCTAAAAGAGGGTAACGACTGCCTCCTGAAGAGCTTCCCAGAGGACTCATGGCACTTTGTTACCAGCATTCCATTAATCCTTATAGTCATTCTGGAGCAGCAGGTGGCTCATATTATAATGATTATAGTGACCATTATCATGACATAGAATAATGAGAAGCCTGAGGCACAGCTTCCTCAGTGCCACACTTTTTTTGTGACACATATGGATATTTACAGAGGCCAGCAGAAGTAAGTCTTGCTTCAGTGTGGTTGGTAGAGTAATAATATGGGTGTAATAATTTATAGTTTTAATGTGAACATTTCACCGAAAATGTCATATAGTGTGCTTGAGTGTGATATTGTTATGTTACAGAATTACATGCTTATGATTATATAATAAAAGATTTTGTAATAAAAAAGGGTGTTATTTGTACCAGACCCTGAATATTACGTATGTGTATACACACACATACTCACACCAAAGAGCAACCAGGTGAGGTAGCTTTTGCTGAGTTCTGAGAACAAGGCCTGAGATCCCAGCACTAGCAAGCAAGACTTCCCTAGAATTTTCTGATGCTCTAGTGGTATAAAAGTCTTTGCAGATGACACGCACAGGGAGTTAACACTATTAGAGAAAGTTTGGGGTGTCTTCACAGGCTCAAGTGCAGGTAGCAAATAAAGGTACTGAGCTGCTCCTAGGCTGGAAATGTAAGGCCACAGTCAGTCCTAAGAAGTGGAAGGAAGCCAGTGAACCGAAGCCCAACCTGGCCATCTGGGCTCCCATGGGGGATGCTGGGAAGTGCCTTTGCTGTCAGCACGGCCCACACTCAGAGGCAAATTGGCCAGATCCAGTGGGAGTGTGGTAAGCCTGCCCAGGACCAATTAGGTCCTGGCACACAGCTGGTGTCAGCTCTTTACTCTGTGATGCCTTCATGTAGCTGAGAAGGGGAGAGAGCAAGGGTGAGAAAGAGGCTGTTTGGCTTCCACAGCATAGGAAGTGAGAGGGAAAGCCCTAGACTTGGTACTGAGGACCTTGATGTCATGGTCTGAACTTTTGTGTCCCCCCAAATTCATATGTTGAAATCTTAATGCCAAATGTGATGGTATTAGTACGTGGGGCCTTTTGGGGATGCTTTAATCATTAGGCTGGAACTGTCACGTATGGAATTAGTACCTTATAAAGGGGGCTCCAGAGAGCTCCCTTGCCCCTTCTGCCATGTGAAGCTACATGACCCAGCAAAGGGCCATCACCCAATCATGTTGGCACCCTGATTCTGGACTTCCAGCCCTCAGAACTGAGCGATAAACTACTCTTTATAAGATAAGCAGTCTATGGTAGTTTGTATTAGCAGCCACAAGACTAAGATACTAGAGAACATCGTTCCTGCATGTGACGCCTCTTTGGTCACCTTTGTGACGACCTCTGCCTAGCATTACAGAGTCATTCATTTTTTTCACTTGCTCATCTGTCCTAGTTCAAGCTGCTATAACAGAATACCATAGAGTGCTTAGCAACAATTTATTTCTCACAGTTCTGGAGGATGGGAAATCCAAGATCAGGTGTCAGCATATCTGGTATCTAGTGAGAGCCCTCTTCCTGGTTTGCAGATGGCCACCTTCTTGCTATATCCTTACAAGGCAGAGCAAACCCCAGTCTCTTTCTCTTCTTATATAGGCACTGATCCCATCATAGGGGGTCTACTATCATAATTTCATCTAAACATAATGACCTCTCAAAGGCTCCACCTCCTAATATCACCCCATTGGAGTTTAGGGTTTCAATACATAAATTGGGGGGGCATAAACATGCAGTCCATAACACTCATCCACCCTTTTTAGAAGGATTGTTGGAGCATAGTCCCCAAGATGCTGGGAGTTCAGTGAGAGGAACTGACAAGTTATTAAACAATTACATTACACGTGAGAAGTGCCATGGCATTGTGTGCCAGAGGAAATTTAACAGAAAAATCAATACCATCTTGAGATTTTGAGGAAGGTATCTCAGAAGCAGTGACCTCTTGGGAATGAGCATGAATTGGACAAGCAAAGAGAAACAAGACAGCAGGTTTGCTGACATGTCACTATCTGTAAGTTTCATTCTGTCTCACTAATGCAGATCTTGGCTCCTCCCCCAAACCCCATGCTGCTCATATCTTTCTAGGCTGCTGGAGGAAGTCATGAGTTTATTTGTGCACAAAGATCCATCAATGTGAGTGCTTGCTGGAGAGGGGCTGTACTGATTGATGCATTTTATCTTCCTGAATGTGATGGTTAATTTTATGTGTGAACTTAGTTAGGTCAAAGTAGTTAGATATTTGGTCAAACACCAATCCAGATGTTTCTGTGAGGTATTTTTTGGTTGAGATTAACATTTAAATCAGTAGACTTTGCGTAGAGCAGATTGCCCTCCATGATGCAGGTGGGCCTCGTACAATCAGTTGAAGGCCTTAAGAGAAAACAGATTGACTCTCTAAGGAAGAGGGAATTTTGCTTGCAGACTGCCTTCAGACTCAAGCTACAATATCCTTTTTTTCCCCAGCCTTCTGGCCTACCCTGCAGATTTTGGACTTGCCAGATCCCACAATCACACGAGCCAACTCCTTAAAATAAATCCTTTCTTTCTTTCTATAAATAGAGTTCTCTCCCTTTTCTATAGATAAGTAGATAGGTAGGTAGGTAAGTAGGTAAATCCTATTGGGTTTGTTCTCCAGAGAGTCATGACTGGGATAATTGCCTGATTCATGTGAAAGCATTACATCTTATCCACAAGGAAAAACCAGGCTTTTTGGCTTTTTTTGCTGATTAAAGGTGTTCACACTAAGATCTCAGAGGCTTTGGTAGAAAAAAAACCCGTGAATTCCATTCTTGCCTCAGCCCAGAATGAGGCTCTAGAGTCTAGACAAATCGATTAACTTTCTGGGAGCTAGTTTCTTAATCTATCACACAACTGGCAGAGGCCATTATGTTGACATGGAAGTACGTGGGATCCTTACAATAAAAATGACAACAGATACTCTTTGTGTAACATTTTCTAGGAGCCAGGCCCCCCATTAGGCACATTACATGCATCATCTCATTCCATGTTCACATGAAAGCCGTGCGTTAGGAATCATGATCATCTCTGTTCTAGAGATGGGGAAACTGAAGCACAGAGACACTCAGCTGCATTTCCCAGGATCACACAGGTAGTTGGAGGCAGGACTCAAGGCCAAGGCACCCAGGCTGGGCCCTTGTGAATTACCACTCTGCTGGACCTGGGCTGAGACCTGAAGGAGCCAAAGGTGAAGGTGCTTCTAATTTGTGTTTCTGTTCTGTGCTACTACATTGCACACATCCAGGGGCCCTCTTCTCCTTTCACAAAGGCTACAGGGGATGGTGCCCTGCAGTTAGACAACCTGGTGGCCCTATTTCTGTTGGCTTTTCACTACACTGGAGTGGAAACAGTGAAGTGTAGTTTGTTCAGTGAAACTTGTTAATATCACAGCAAAAGAAGAGAGGTGTTTATAGCCACTTATTTCCACTAACTTGTGGGCTAGAAAATTATGTGTACACATCTATTTTTAAAAGCCTTGTTATGAACTAGGACAGCTGAATTATAAAACCTGACAAATGACATTCATCTAAATGTGAATGTCAACACTGCTCTCATGACAGAAGCACTTTCTTTCTTAACTTTTAGTTATGCTTTCCCCACTCCACTCACCTTTGCCTCTAAGTATGGTGAAGGTTCATTCATGGGGCTGTTGTCTGATACCACATGCATTCAACAAGGGGCTGCCTTTACTTTTGGGGGGCATTTAACTGCTTTCCACCTGCTCTGGGACAGCCAATCCCAATGTGGCTGGAGAAGATGGCTCAGAGGACAAGGACCATGAAAAAGGAGTGTTTGCTGTGTACTTCACGTGCCTAAGGTAGTAGCACTTATTAACAACTGGGTACTTATTTCATTGAATCAGGTAACATTATTTCACTGCTAAGAGTCAGTACTAGGCAACCAAACTACATCTCTGCTACTTACTAGCTAGTGCCTTAATTTCCTCATAGGCAAAATAGGAATAATAATAATAATAGTACCATTGGCCTTTTACTATTACTGAGGATTAAATGAGTTATTTACATAATGCACTTCAAATAGTGTCTTGATCATTGTAAACACTTTAATATGTATAATGTATATTAGTATTTAATATGTACATCATTTTGTATTTATACATATATTTCTTCCTTTCAATTATCTTATCAATCAGGCAGCCTTGCTATTTCCATTTTAGAGATGAGAATATAATCTGTGGTCTGTTGGAGTCCTGAACCCACACTCTCAGCCTCTGTGCACCTGATGAAATCTCCTGCATGTGGAGGACTCCATGCTTGTTACAAACATTGCAGCAGGTTCTGTAGGTGCTGCATCCCCCTGGCACTTTCCCTTCCCAAATATACTGATCCCTTTTGACACAAGTGCTTGTGACTCTGCTCCAAGGCAGTTTTGACATAGAATGAGAAGAAACTGGGGGAAAACTACCCAGATTTTTCCTTCTTGAGGGGACAACTCTGAGATGTGCTCCATATCATCTCCCATGGGTCCCCAGAACGACTGTGCCCCAGTCGCCTGCAGTGGTGACTTGCTCATGTATGTACCTTGCATGGCTGTCTTCCTGAAGAGTGGGCAATTTCAGAGTCCATCTGAACAGCATTATTTCCCTGCTCCCACCACCTCCCTCCCCTTCTCTGCCAACATCCTAAATACCCTCCAGCAGAGAACTCTCTGCCTGGGCTGCTTTTTCCCAGGTCTCTGTTTCCCTGAGGTTTCTCTCCTCTCATCCCAGATTCTGGGGTCTTTGTATTGACCTCACCAGGGAATAGGTCAGGTGTGGGGCTTGTTTCTGTCATGTTACTGCTGGCTTGGTTTTCAAGTAGGCTGATTCTGGCCTGCTGACCCTTTGCACATGGTTTTCCCTCTTCCCCTGGCTATCTCAGACTCTCCCACCAAGATCTGTTGTTCCTTCCCCTGTATTTTGTAGGTATATACTGGAACCATGTAGCTTGAATTATGTTACCAAAAAAGATGTTGAAGTGCTAACCTCAGTGCTTGGGACTGTGACCTAATTCTGAAATAGGGTCTTGGCAGATGACCAGGTTAAGAGGAGATCATTAGGGTGGGCCATAATCCAATATCACCAGGGTTCTTATCAAAAGGGAAAATTTTAACACACAAAAAAAACTTAAATAGAGGAAAGAGGATGGTGAAGACACAGGGAGACTGCCATCAACCAGCCAAGGAATTTCTGAGACCACCAGAAGCTAAAAGAGAGATGGAGATTTTCCCTTACAGATCACTGAAGCAACCGATTCTACCTACTCCTTGATCTGGGATTTCTTGCCTCTAGAACTGTGAGATAATTTATGTTGTTAAGCTCCCTAGTTTGTGGTACTTTGTTACTGTGGTCCTAGAAAATAAATACAGGTACTAATAGCCCAATCACAGTGTATTAGATTTACCTGGTTTCTTATCTCCCTAACTAAACCATCAGGTCCTTGGCCCATATTGGCCAGGATCTAGTACAATGCCTGACACATAGTAAGCAATAAAAAAAAAATGTTGGTTCCATTAGAAAAGACTTTAAAGTGGAAAAATCACTGGATTGAATTTTAAAGTTGTTCTAATTAACTATAACAAAGATCCAAATTATGAGCAAGCATTATTTCAATGGCTTTGTGGATCTCTTAATTACATCATCACCTAGCTATGGCCCAAGGAAATACCTGTTCATTAACTGGTCTGATAATCAATGAAGTGGGGCAGAAAGGCAGTGAAGGGGGTATTTGTTGCTCAGCAAACTGGGTAGGGAGAGAGAATAAGAACAAATGTTCACTGTGAAATATCTGGAGGTTCTTTTTCCTAGGCCAAATAAATCCCTGGTTCTTATCTTTCAGCATCACCCTTCATGAGGCAGGACCAAAGACCTGGGGAAGAGCCAGCAGTGATTTATGAGGCCCATAAGCAGCCACTACACTATAGGGAATGCATCATACCTGTGTGTTCCTAGCGTGTACTACATACCTCTGCTCTTGGGCCCATGTTTCCCACTGCATGTTACTCAGGGCATCTCAGAGAAGTCCAGCTCCTGGAATTATAGGTACAAGCTCCCCAGCATTAGCCCTGAGACCTACCCAGATGCTGTGACATTGGGGTCTCAACTCAGACCTATATAACATTCTGTTCTCAAATCAGTAATTTGGGAACAATGAGCAGAAAATTTGTGTCTTTCTGAAATGTGATTTGAGGACTGTTCTTCAACTCCAAAATAGATTTCTTATTTCACTAGTAATCATTCATTACTATATAGTAGTAAGCAGCATATTAACTCATGTGAAAACACACTGAGCTAAAAGGACTTCTCTTGTAAGTAAATAAATAAACTGCATTTGTTTTTTTTAATTACTTTATTGTTGTTCATTTACAGTTGTCTGCATTTTCTCCCCACCACTCTCCCCTGACCCCAGCCAATCCCACCTCTCCCCCTTCCTCCCACCACCCCCCTTGGTTATGTCCATGTGTCCTTTATAGTGTTCCTGGAAACCCTTCCCCACACTGTTCCCCCACCTTCCCCTCTGGCCATTGTTAGATT
>VMDR010034501.1:0-11050 GCA_007922815.1 Macrotus californicus
TTTATTTCCAGAATCATTGTTTTTCTATTTATTCAAATACTGATTTACTGACATTACTGACACTTTTTTTTTTGATCTATGAATTGATGTTTTCAGAGTTTGTTTCTGTTTATCTCAAAGATGGTAAAGGAACCAAAATAATATTATTGCATAAGAAATTTGGATAAATGCTTTACATATATTAAGTCATTTAGCAGATAAATGTGTCTTGATTAGCTTTACACAATAAATAAAATCAGCATAACATGATTACATCCATTCTGCCTTCCCTTATTTGTTCATTTGTTTACTATCAGAATGAATGAAATCCTTTTTTTAAAAAATTTTTTTGATGCCATTTTTCTTAGTCTGGAATTTAACTGAGCAAAACGGTAAGCTTCATGACTTTACCTGAGAAAGGACTGCATTTAATTTCTATAATGTAGCAATCAAATGAATCCATATTTCTGATCACTTATGCTTGATAAATTGTCCAAAGCAATTCATGAAGCAAAAACAAATACTGCCCACATTGAGATACACTTGATTCCAGTGGCGATGTGTTCCTATTCTACGTAAATTAGCTGCCAGTTGAGAGTCGTTCCCTTTTGGGAGTAATTCCTGCAAAACAACTCTACCTAACAAACACTGCTAGGACGTTAACCACCAAACAAAAATGGTCCAAAATACTTAAAGAAGTATCTGATACTATACAAATGGCAGAAATATGAATGCTTGCTAACACTGATGAACAGAATGGATTCAAGCGGCTACACTCAGGCTGTGGTTTTTTTCCTCGAAGCTAGTATGAACTTGAAAAAGAAGAAAAACTCTACTGCCGTGGAGAAAAAAGTTGAAGTAAGACAAGTATGCATAGGACATTGCGGTTCACGAAGACAGATGTCAATGGTGTACACCAGAGATCAGTAGCTTTCCTGTGAGGTTCACTGTGGAGTCTTGTACCTTCTAGCTGTTTGTCTCCAGATAGATAATGAAAGAAAAAACTGATGGTGTTCTAATATACTAATGATTTTTCAAATTACAAGTTAAAAGATGGATGTATCTGAAAAATGTAGAAGTTACTGGGCTTGCCTCACCTCCTTTAAAAATATGTCTCAGCTTGAGTTTTTCCAGGATACTCTCCGACTAAACACTCCAATCTTAATAATGTAACATGTTGCACATTTTTAGGACTAAAACATAATTTCCCCAATTGGATTCTACCAAAGACTAGTTCTAGAAGATTTAAATAGTCCCACTGCTCAAAATAAGGCTCCTGGGAGAAATTCACTGGGGAAACCAAGCGCCTCATATGTCCCCTTGGCATAATGACATTAGTGTCTTATTGAGGCTCAGAATTCCTGAACTACCACTAAACTTTGTCTCACCTGTATTTCCCAAGCTTATTTTCACAAAAAAACATTTTTCCCCTGGGTCCCTATTAATATCCTGAGGAGAATATCCCACCCAACACCTAACAATGATGTGAGCATACTCAGACAAAAATAACCTCTGTCAGGGTAACAGTCTCTGACAGGTGAGACTTTTCCAGATCATGTCACACTAGGAATCAGAAGGTTGACAGTAATTATCAGGCGGGGTGTCTGAATCTAATCCTATGTTAAAGAATCATTCAACTTGTGGAAGACAAGGCTGAGAAAGGCTGAATTTACAACATTGAAGGCATAGTGTGGTGGGCAAACAAAATACAGACCGCCCAATAGAGGTATGATATGCATTTCAAGTTCTTACTCACTGAGGAGATGGTATAACTCCGTGATCGAGTTCATTGAAAAAAAAATTATTTAAATTTTTGGCCCAATGCTCCCTCTTTCTTTCCTTCTTTATATGTATATAGGGTCTGCTAATTCTCCTTTGTGTTCCCCCTAATTAGTCTTTTTATCTTTTATCACTTTGTGAGAATGATCACTAAGTTCTATCAGGATATATCAATGTTATAAAATGCCATTTATATTTTAAAACCATATATCTACACACACCTATACACAGAGGAACAGAAATAAAGTATTATCTTCTCATAATGATTATGTGTTTTGAGCTTATTAAATATATTTCTAAATGACCTGAAGTTAGTTTTATGAAGTTGGTAACAGTAGTTCCATCTAGGGGTGATAATGAAAGAGTACAGGGATGTATTGTATTTAATTTTTCTTTTTACCACCAGCATGTGTGGTTTTATAACTTGACAGAGAGCTAACGTAACAACAAGACTTACATTCTCTGTGACAGTGAGAGCGCACTTTCAGGCCAAGCTTTAACAACTGCAGTCCTACAAGATCCTGTGTGAAAGGCTTGCCTCCAGGACTTTGTCACCCCAAAGAAGCTCCTGGATTTAGTTATTTGTCCCTGCGGTTTGTCCTCTATCACACCCTTTGCTTTCTGCTTCTTCTGCGTGTTCTGGTCCCTGGCTGTGGGCCCCGTGGTCTGCATTCACCCAGTGCTGCAGAGAGTCCGACACTTGCTTTTTGAAAAGACCCGTAATTGCCACATTTGGCTCTCACTGACAGCAGACCACTCTGACTTCTCTGTGCTGGGTGAGGTGCTCTAGCAAACACTCTCTTAGGAGCTTCTGAGAGCAGTGACCCTGGGTTTACTTTCTCACCCTTTGATGACCACCACTTTTGAATCCTATGTCCACATGGTGCTTTTCTCAAGGGAGGTGAGCCAAAACAATGGGCTAATATATATTAATTAATCAATTTTAAAAGGTTTATTTACAGAGTACAATTTGGAAATTAAATATTTTATTTAAACAGTGGCTTTGACTCCCAGATTATCTGACATAATTCTCTGAATCTGGTACGGTATTTATTATAGCTGTCCCAAGAACTTCATAGTATATTTTACAAAGATAAAGCCTACTATTTGATAAAATGTAAACAAAGCCAAATAAATATTCAAATATTCAAATATTGAAATCATATCATCATCTTTGGCTTCACTTTGAACGAACCCTACAAGACCAGTCTGGAAAGGAAAGACACGGCCTGAGTTTAAAGGCCTCCAGTGACTCACTCATACACCACCTCTTTCAACCACGGGGAATCCATGGCATGCCTTAAGTACTCACAGCATCAGCACAAATTACAATGTTTGTCTTCGAGTAGCTTCCAACCCAGTGAGTCAGGTGTACACCAAGGAACATGATTAAAAGTGGCAAATGACACCGTCCACTTGGTCTTCCTTAAAATGTTGGTTGGCCTTCTTTTACTCTTGTCAAAGTCTGCACATGCTCCTTATCCCCCGTGTGTGCATTATTCTAACTTACGAAAATGTCTTCAGGGTCTAGACCTTACTTTATCGGGATTCTGCAAACACCTGTAACTCAGGCTCCAAGCAACTTCCACAAGTATCCGCAAGTATCTGAAGTCATTCATATATATATATATATATATATATATATATATATATATATATATATATACTGATATATAATATAATGAACTGATATATATATAAAATATAATGAACAGATATATATCTATGTATCCAAGATATATATATCTCTCCAAGCCGACAGAATTTTGGCTCAGAGCAAAAAAATCGATTTCACTCCAAAAGTGGACAAAATGACTGTATACAGGCTTTCCCCAAAAGGTCATAAAAATACTTTATAAACATTTTTTTAAAAACCCAGTGGCAACATGGCCTCCTTTATTTTGGTAAAGTGTTAATTTGTAAATAGGAGGAATTTGCAAATGCTTTCATGCTGTTCTATGATTTTTCTTCTAACATTTTCCATGACATTGTTTTGCCTGTATGCACTTTTCCTTTGTTTCAGTGATGTTGACTATTTTATGAGCGTACAGAGAGGTTTGCAGAGGGGTCCACACAAGCAAAGCCTGCATTTCAGAGAAAGGAGGTGGAAGACCTAAGATGCACAGCGATTCTCAACTGCTTTCATCCCATGGCACACATAAATTAATCACTAAACTTCTGTGGCACACCCCAAAATATATTTTTTGCTGACCTGACCAAAAAAAATGGTACAAGTTTGATTTATTTACACCGGATGGCTTTGTTGTGTTGGCTGTTGTCCTTCTCTTTATTTGACAGTCTAAGGGAAAAGAAGCCAGTGCTCCTGATGAAACAGTCAGTGTGCGAGCCAGAGCACACGGGGTTGAAAATCACTGCCCTACCAGAATGGTTGGAATTATATTAAAGAAAAGCAGAATCGTTCTAGGGACCACCTGGGTGTGAAAGATGATATTAGCATATGGATCATTAAAAATAGATTTTCAAATTGCCACTGGGTTGTTAAATAGCACAGAAAGGTGAGATGAAGCATTAAGAAGCAAACAGAAAAGTAGGTATCAGAAACAGTCAGAGGAGGGCAATTCATACAAAGGTTCTGCCAGAGGCAGCTGACAACATGAATCTGGACAGCAGAGGGAGCTATGGTACCGCAGTTGTCAAATAACAGCTTTCCTAAGGAGAAACTTCGGGTTTATGGTTCTGGCAAAGTGGACATGTTAGTGATTCTTCTGTAATAAACAAGTCAGCTACCGACACTGGAATGGAGCTTTAATGATCTGTGTCTTCTGAAGCCCAGAGCGTGATCAGCCCACGGCTCCCTCTGTATGGACTCAGCCTGTATCACATCCAGATTTCAATGTATTTACCTTCAGGCGAGTGTTTTCCCTCCTAACTTTGTAGGTTCAGATTTGGAAATAAGTCATCCGCATCTCTGCTTAATTGACAGAAGAAATTGGAGACATATACACATGTAGCAAGGGAAATGTTTCTAAGTACCAAAGACACTTTATTTGGTTCTTTATAACAGTTTATTTTTTAAAAAAGAAACTTTAGCTCTATCAGCTGGCAAAGATGCGAATGACTGAGTTGGCAGAGTGGGTGAAACCGTACCCATCGACTCTTCCATCATAACCTCCGCCCTACTTTTCCCTCCTGTCTCCCATAAACAACTAATTTCTTAGCCATTCAGGCTGCCTCTTGAAAATAACTCAGTGTTTCCTTCCTATCTATATTCTTGCTTAAAATACATGGCCAGGTTTCGGCACAGTGAATATACTTTTGTCTCTGAGGTCCATCCCTGTGTACAAGTCCATGCACACCAAAAAATGTGCCTATCTTCCTTTAAAACTATTAAACCATTACCAATGAGTCGACTCCCCACATACTTTTAAAAAGCTAGCAGGGCTGGGAGCCCATGGGAACATCATATCTAAGAGACGTTTCTCAACTGACCTCTCCCCTAAAGTGAAATGGATTCTTGTAACGCAGAGCGCTGTGTTAGTTTCCTAGGGTTGTCATAACAAATCACCACAAACTTAAACAGAAACGTATCCTCTCACTGTTCTAGAAGCTAAAAGTTCAAAAGCAGGCTGCCAGCAGGGCCATGTGCCTTCTCGCTTCTGTATAGGTCTGCTGGTTGCTGGCGATCCTTGGCATCCCTTGGTTTACAGGCACATTATTGCAATCTCTGCCTCCACTTTGGTGTCCCTCTCTTTTTGTGTCTCTGTATTCTCTCCTCATCTTATAAAGACACCAGTCAATGGATTTAGGACCTATTCCTAAATCTCTGATGATATCATCTCAATCCTTAACTAATTATGTCTGCCCCAGACCCTATTTCCAAATGAGATCCCATTCTGAATTTCTAGGTAGATCCTAATTTTAGAAGGACACTATTCAACCACTACAAGCACATATCAAATGCAAACACGGATGAATTTTACAGGTTTTGATTGCGGAAAAAGAGGGACAAATTAACCAAATATAATTACCAGGAAGAGGCTAAGAGCAAGAAATAGGTACTTAAAAAAACAAACACAAATACAAATGTGCTCTCAGCAAAGGCTCCCTTACTATTTGTTAGTGGAGCTCACATAGAACTGACAATAGCTAGTTGCTGTACACATACACTGACTGACAAGCGTGACTAGCTTGACTGCCAAGGATCAAGCAGTTTTGCTTGGGTAAATGCTTTATAATTGTATAATCCGAACGGTATTTGTATAAGACATAAATAAAAAGTTGCATGAAGGATGAAAGTTACAGATTTGCATTCCAGTACTATCACACGTTGGTAGTATAATAAAGGCCAATTATTTACTTCCTCTGGGAACTTGCTTCCTTATTTTCAAAACTGAATGAATAATATCTTCAGAATTATCCAAAAATCTGTAGAGGCAAAGGACAGAGGAAATGATACCACAAGTGCTCATTTACTTGCCTTCTTTTATTTCTTCAAGTACTCAGGAGAAAGATCTCACCTCATAAACTAAGTTATACTTGAAGGGTGCACAAACATCTACTGATTTGTTATGTCATAAGATGATAATACTAGGTACTTTGTGGACATTGTCATAATAATGATTTATCCTGAAAGGTTGCATAGATATCATGGTAATATATTTTTTAAGAAAGAAAAAAAATGTTCAGTACCTAACTCTTTTCCATGTTACCAAACACCCAGCCTCCTGAACAGTTCATTTAGTTGACAAATATTTATTGAACAGCTAAAGCTCTTATCCCAATACACTTTTTATTTATTATTCAACAAGGAAGCATGGATCATAGTATTATTATGTGCCAATACTATGTTGGACATGGGCCCTGCTCTCATGGAGCCCAGTCTGGTCAAGAAGAGAGAGAGAAACATTGATGTGAGAGAAAAACATTAATCAGTTGCCTCCCAAATGCACCCCAAGCAGGGATCAAACCTGCAACCTAGGTGTGTACCCTGACCAGAATCGAACCCTCAGCCTTTTGATGCATGGTCCAATCAACTGAGCCACCTGACAAAGATGTCAGTCGGTTTTCTGAGTAAATCAATAAATAGGCTAAAATTTTTCTTTATATTTTTTACCTTTCCCAGTTGAACAAAATCTTGAATTAATTGACCTCAAATCATTTTTTTTCTACACATATTGACCAAAAGCCCACTCTGCAGGAATTGTGCTGGGCACTAGCAGCACATGGGTAGCTACGACAGGCTCCCACCAGTTCCCAGAGACTACAAGTCACAGTGTAGCCACCGAGCCACATGTGTCAGGGGACCTGCAGTCATACATAGTGTGGAGGTAGCTGGGTCAGATTTTAATGGGAATCGGCATAGAGGACCAGGGAGGACTTTCAGAGGAAGCAATTTTTAAGCTGAGTATTGAAGAATAAATAGAAGAAAGCCAAGCACATGGGGGAAAGGAAGGACTCCAAGAATAACAAAAAAGTGCAATCAAAGGCCTGGAGTCAAGAGCATGATGCTTCCTGGGACACAAAAGCACTCTGCTATGATCAGAGTGGGTAGAAGGCTTCACTTCAAGAAGTGGTAGACGTCCAAATGAAGTCTTGTACTTCTGTTAAATAGCTGGCAAGGAGAATCCTGCCAGACCCGTGATTGGAGGGCATGTAGCAAATGAAAATATATGAACACCTTTATAATGATGCGTATTCCCTGAAGCTTTGCACACCCACCTAAGGGAGTAAATTTCTCTGAGCCTGGAAGTTGCTTTTACTCTTCATGTAGAATCTCAACAGCACATTATATATTAGTTGATGGATCAAAACTCCCCTGTTAATGTGCTGATTCGCACTTTTAAAATGAGTGGCCAGAGAGGAGGGATGACAGGGAACTGGGTGAAAGAGGTGAAGGGGTTAAGAAGTACAAATTTGCAGTTACCAAACAGCACGAGGATGCGAAGTACAGCCTAGGGAACACAGTCAGTAATAGTGTAGTGACTGTGTATGGTTTCAGGTGGGGACCGAAGTATCGGGGGAACACATTACACAATACGTGATTCTCTAACCACTATGCTGTACGCCTGAAACCAACACGAAATAATACTGAAGTAGTCTGTCATTGGAAATTTTAAAAAGTTTCAGGAAAAAGAAATAACTCCTAGCCTCCCCCCCATAAATAAAAATTAAATAAGCAAAATGAGTAAATAAATAAAATACAATGAGTACTTTTTTTTCTCAAATAGAGGCTCTAAAGTGCTGAGAAACAGGACATTTTAACAGAATGTTACCCGTGCTTTCTGTGGGAAGTTCTGCTCTTGCTCGATCTCCACAGCGTGGCCCAATGATCAATACCAGCCCGTTTTCTGATAGAGTGATTGGTGATGAGAACTTAGTCTGGAAGACAGCCAGCCAACTGAAGTGCAAACAGAACTTGAAAAAGGCCGTGCTTAAATGAAATTCTTTCTTATATTTTGATCAGACGTAGTTGAAAGCAAATCTCCCAAACACACTGACTTTTTTCTCTGCTCTGCGGGGATCAAAAATTTTTCCCTGTCAGTTGTAAACTTCCACAACCTGAGGCTATTAGCATTGATAATTAGGTAACTCGGTTATTTATGAGAAGGATTAAGATAAATATTCTTCAAGGAAAGAAACAATTGGAAAAACATACATATATCAGCTAGTTCCAGGGCTGATTTTCCCCCTTCCCTAAAATTAAATGAATTCTTCATTCACTATTATAAACTAAATATTTCCTTGGAGTCCAATTAGCATTGCTGAAAGAAAAAGCAAATCAAGGCTCTGTTCAGCATGCATCAATGTAATGGAAAATCAGGTCTTTTATTCTAGCTTTAATAACTGCAGCTTGATTAGAGGCAAAGAAAGGCTAGGAAGGGAAAAAGGGGGAAAGAGAAGGGCTGCCAAATTAGTTCTGTAAGAATTCTCAACCTGTCTGCTCTCTGGCTCACTATTCAAATGCTAATTGAGCCTTTTGGTAAACAGAATGGGTAATCATGGAAGACAAAAACAGACGCAGAAAACAAATGAAATATCATTCCTTATCCAAAGCAGCGTGGCATTTTTCTGATAAGCTTTGGAAGACTTAAAATTTTAAGTCCTTGGGTCTTATTTTTTTTTCCTGGATAGAGTATAATTAATATAATAAAATAAATATTACATAATCGAATAAAAAATGACAAAGAACTGCTTTGTTTCAACAATGAAACCAGTCATGTTATAATTAGATAAGAGGATTTATATTCACAGCTACAAACATGAAAGTAGAGCATGAGGCTGGATAAAGGCAAGTTTTTAATTCTTAAAAATTAATTACATGGCATTATTCTTATCAGTACACAGAATGCATTAATTATACAATTAATAAAAAGATGAAAGGGATTTTTTTCTTCCTTGGCAATTGTTATGCGCATGGGGGCATTTGGTTCTATACCCAGAATTGTCCTTCAGGCATTTCTATAATCTTCTTACCAGGCAATGTCAGGACCCTAAACCAGTTAGCAGGAATATTGAATGGAGTGGGTCTCCGTGTTAGCGCTTAGACGCATTTCTGAAAGGTTATGGATTTCCATGTAATGGGGATCTAAGGTGTAATAGGTTTAATGTGAGGTCCTCTTTAAAAGATCAGCGGGAAGAGGCATTGTCAGCAATGTACAATGGCCAGGGAGAAGTGGCAGCTCACTCCCTCACACGGGGCTTCCCTAAGAATGAACATTATCTTTGTACAACAGTTACTTCTCTGAGTGCTTCCATCATCGGCATGGCACCGAAGACGCCTTGCGTGTGCTTCTGCTTTAGCTGTGGAGACGTTTTCAAGCTACAAATAACATCCACGGAAGAGGAGACGTGGTCCTTAAGAGACAGCTGGCAATCAGGAGCCGAGTCACAGGCCAAACCCATTTTAGCCAACTCCAAGGGATGGTCCAAATTCTCTTGCGGTCTTGCAATTGTGTTTTATCAACCATGCCTTGGAGTAGACGGGCTACCAGCCAGAAGCAGGAAATCTGTTCTTGTTATATACAAATTAGTTGACGTGACAACAGGTCACACTGTAGCAATGGTGTTTGACTGGGCTGACCTGCCAGCGATGTCATGCATGGGAACAACATACTACAGATTCTCACCCCAAAAGATCTCACACAGCCACTTTAAGACTACGCGTTAGCTGCTCAGTATTTAGTTGAGTTAACAAAGGAAATATGAATTTATTTTTAAGAACAAAAAATACATAGACCACCAGTGCATAGCCACTTAATAGTCAAGTAGTCAGGTCTTTTTTTTTTTTGACAGTCCTGAAGATAATATTTTAAGCTACTGCTATTTGGTAAAGCATATGCCTAAAAAGGACTATTAAAGAGAGAGAAAGAAAATCAAACCTTCTTAGGTTTTCAGTTGTAGTGTGCTGAAAATACAAAGCAATTGTTCTTATAAATATAAGGGGGGTAACTGGTAATGGGAAAAATACAATAAAAAATTGTGAATAAAAAATAAATCTTCCCAGAAAGTATCCAGCCATGTACTATGAAAATTAGAGGCATTTATTAAAGAAGATACAAGAAACTTTGTACATAGGACAATGATGCCTCAGTCCCCTTCAAAGTTTGATCTTCTAGAAGAAATTTGGCTCATTGGTAGCAGTTTGAATCAAGTCATTAGCAACTGCAGCACGATGTTCCTTCTGCTCGGGTAGCAGGAGCTGTGTGACGAATTTTGCCAGGACGTGTTTCATGCCAAGATCCTGCATCAACAGCTCAAACCAGTAGTTTTTGGAATCTCCAGATCAGCTTCCAGTTCTCACACTGTCAGTCGCCGATCTTTGTGGTTTGCAGCCCGAACACGTTCAACATTTTCAGGTGTTCTGCTTGTTGCAGGCCTTCCAGAACATGGGTCACTTTTCAACAGATTCTTGGCCATCTCTGATGCCTTTGTGCCACATTTTTATTGGTGCTGCACTCATTGCATCATCCCCGAAAACCTTCTGAATCACCTGAATAGTTTCCATGGAGGAATGTTCAAGCTTAATGTAAAATATGACGCAGACTCATTGCTCTATTCGCTCAGTCATTTTGAATAAGAGGGACACACAGTACATATGCTCACTCAACGGCATCTACCACCCCCACTGACTAGTACAGTGAAGTCATCATTGTTCACATACGCACATTCCAGTCCACTCTCCTTGGCTGCCAGGTTATGTTGATGTCACGCAAACCATTCTTGTTATATCATTATATTAACAATGGCTGGACTTTTTTCTGGTCAGACTATATATATATTCATTAAAATATATGGTCATTACATACATATATGGTCGTTAAAATATATGGTT
>VMDR010034502.1:0-11048 GCA_007922815.1 Macrotus californicus
GCTGTTGCAAAGGGTAGGATCTCCTCCTTTCTTTCTGCTGCGTAGTATTCCATTGTGTAAATGTACCACAGTTTACTGATTCACTCATTGACTGATGGGCACCAAGGTTGCTTCCAGCACTTGGCTCTTGCAAATTGTGCTGCTATGAACATTGCGGTGCATAGGTTCTTTTGAATTAGTGCTTCAGGATTCTTAGGGTATAATTCCAGCAGTGGAATTGCCAGGTCAAAGGCAGTTCCATTTTTAGTTTTCTGAGGAAATTCCATAGTGTTTTCCACAGTGACTGCAACAGTCTGCATTCCCACTAATAATGTACTAGGGTTCTCTTTTCTTCACAACCTCACCAATACTTGTTTGTTGATTTGTTTATAATGGCCATTCTGACCGGTGTGAAGTGTTATCTCATTATGGTTTTAATTTGCATCTCTCTGATGGCTAGTGATGCTGAGCATCTTTTCATATCTGGGCCATCTGTATGTCATCCTTAGAGAAGTATCAGTTTAGGTCCTTTGCCCATTTTTTTTATTGGATTGTGTGTCTTCCTAGAGTCGAGTAATGTGAGTTCTTTATATATTTTGGAGATCAAACCCTTGTCTGAGGTATCATTGGCAAATATATTTTCCCATAAGGTTGGTTCCCTTTTCATTTTGCTGATGTTTTCTTTAGCCATGCTGCTTTTATTTTTATTAAGTCCCATTTGTTTATTCTTTCCTTTATGTCCCTTGCTCTAGGAGACATATCAGTGAAAATATTGCTGTGTGAAATATCTGAGATTTTCCTATAGGGAACCTATCCATGTGTGATGCGATCTTGTGGCTCAGCTCTGGTTCTGAACGCAGACAGATGTGCGTGGTGTGCAGAGAACATCCATGAATAGGTCTCCCGTGGGGAATCAGGCCTGCATTGCACCTAGGCCACTTTGAGACTTGCTTTTGCTAAAAACCTCCCTCACCTTGAATTGAGGAAACATGTGTGTACTACATGTCTTTAAAGTAACCTCCCAAAATCTATGCTAAACCTCTCAAGTTTGGGTGTAACCAGTTCAACCTTTTCCCTTTAGGATTGCAAATGACCTTTATCTTAAAGGGGTTAGCAACATTGTTTCTTTTGTTATGGTAACCACCTAAAGCAAACCTGTGCACAGTGAAGGAGGACCCTCCTTGATGTAATCTACCTAGCATATCAGTAAAAGCCTGTCCAGGCAAAGGGTTGGGGCCCCTCTTTCTTGATCATTGAGGGATTGGCCACACATCCCTTTTTCTCCACTGGATTCGTTTAGTCCACATGAATTTGTTCCTCACTTGTCCGGGGATATAGGACAAGCATTCCACAACAACACGCAGTCCTGCTGGCCGGGACTGCGACGTTTTCCTGCCTATTTTCTCCTCTAGAACTTTTATGGTGCCATGACTTATATTTAAGTCCTTCATCCACCTTGAGTTTATTTTGGTATATGTTGTAAGTTGGTGGTTGAGTTCCATTTTTTTTTTTTGTATGTAGTTGTTCAGATCTCCCAACACCATTTATTTTTACTCCATTTTATTCTGCTGCTCCCTTTGTTGAATATTAATTGACCATAGACACTTGTGTTTATTTCTGGGCTCTCTATTCTGTCCCATTGATCTATGTGTCCGTTCTTATTTCAGTACCAGACTGTTTTGATTACTGTAGCCTTATAATATAGTTTGATGTCAGGTATTGTGATCCCTCCTACTTTGTTCTTCTTTCTCAAAATTGAGGCAGCTATTTGGGGTCATTTATGGTTCCATATAAATTTATGAAATGTTTGTTCTATATCTGTGAAATATGTCAGTTGTATTTTCATAGGGATTGCATTAAATCTATAAATTGCTTTGGGTAGTATGGACATTTTGATGATGTTAATTCTTCTAATCCATGAACATGGTATATGTTTCCATTTTTTTGTGTCTTCCTTAATTTTTTTCTTCAGTGTTGTGTAGTTTTCTGAGTACAGGTCTTTTACCTCCTTGGTTAGGTTTATTCCTGGATACTTTATTTCTCCTGTTACTATAGCAACTGGGATTTTTATCCTGATTTCTGTTTCTGATATTTTGTTGTTGGTGTAAAAAATGACTTTGATTTCTGGATATTGACTTTGTATCCCACTGCTTTGCCAAATTCAGTTGTTAGGTCAAGTAGTTTTTTGGTGGAGTCTATAGGGTTTTCTATGTACACTATCATGTCATCTGCAAACAATGACAGTTTTTACTTCTTCCCTTCAAATTTGGATGCCTTTTATTTCTCTTTCTTGTCTGATCGCTGTGGCTAGGACTTCCAATACTATTTTGAATTGAAGTGGTGGGAGCGGACATCCTTGCCATGTTCCTGATGTAAGTGGGAAAGCTTTTAGATTTTCCTCATTGAGTATGATGTTGGCTGTAGGTCTCTCATATATGTCATTTAAAATGTTGAGGAATGCTCCCTCTATTCCCACTTTGGTGAGTGATTTATCATAAATGGGTGTTTTACCTTATCAAATGCTTTTTCTGAATCTATTGTTGTGATCATGTGATTTTTGTCTTTCCTTTTGTTTATGTGATGTATTATGTTTATTGATTTATGAATATTGTACCATCCTTGAATCCCTGGGTGAATCCCACTTGATCACGGTGTATGCTCTTTTTGATGTATTGCTAGATGTGGTTTGCCAATATTTTATTGAGGATTTTAGTGTCTATGTTCATCAGCGATATTGGCCTGTGGTTTTCTTTTTTTGTGTGTCTTTGTCTGGTTTTGAGTGTAGGATTATGCTGTCTCATAAAAAGAGTTTGGTAGTCTTCCCTCTTCTTGGATTTTTTTTTTTTTTTTGAATAGTCTGAGAAGGATAGGGGTTAGCGCTTCCTTAAATGTTTTGTAAAATTCTCCTGTGAAATTCTCTAGTCCAAGGCTTTTGTGTGACAGGAGTTTTTTGATTACTGCTTCAATTTCACTAGCTGTTAATGGTCTGTTTAGAATTTTGGAAGATTCTTCATTCAGTTTTGGAAGAGTATGTTTCTAGGAATTTGTCCATTTCACCCAGGTTTTCAAATTTCTTGGTATATAGTTCTTCATAGTAATTTCTTACAATCCTTTGTATTTCTGTGGTATCAGTTGTAATTTTTCCTTTTTCATGTCTGATTTTATTTATTTGGTTCCTCTTCCTTTTCTCCTGATGAGTCTGGTTAAAAGGCTTGTTGATTTTGTTTATCTTTTCAAAGAACCAGCTCCTGGATTTATTGTTCTTTAGAATTGTTCTTTTAGCCTCTATGTCATTTAATTCTGCTCTGATCTTGATTATTTCATTCCTTCTACTTGTTCAGGACTTTGTTTGTGGTTGTTCCTACAGTTATTGTAGGTATAGAGAAAGGTTGTTTATTTGAAATGTTTCTATCTTTTTTAACTTCCCTCTCAGGACTTCCTTCACTGTGTCCCATAAGGTTTGGACTGTTGTGTGTTCATTTTCATTTGTTTTCAGAAACTTTTTGATTTCTTCCTTGATCTCATTATTAGCTCATTCACTTTTTAATAGCATGCTATTCAGTCTCCATAAGTTTGAATATTTTTGAATTTTTCCTTGGGGTTGGTTTCTAGTTTCAGGGTCCTGTGGTCCAAGAAAATGCTTGATATAATTTCAATTTCTTGAATTTGTTGAGGCTTGTTTTGTGTCCTATCATGAGGTCTATCTTTGAAAATGTTCCATGTGCATTTGAAAAGAATGTGCATTTTGCTTCTTTGGGATGAAATATTCTCTATATAAATCAATTTAGTTCATTTGTTCTAATGTGTCATTGAGTTCCACAATATCCTTGTTGATATTTTCTCTGGAAGATCTATCCATTGTTGACAGTGGGGTGTTAAAATCCCCTATTATAATTGTGTTGCTGTCTACATCTTTCTTGAAGTCCTCCAAGATTTTTCTTATGTATTTGGGTGCTCCTATGTTGGGTGCATATATGTTTACAATATTTATGTCTTCTTGATGGAATCTTCCCTTGAGTATTATGAAGTGACCTCCTGTGTCTCTTTTTATGGCCTTTGTTTTGAAGTCTATTTTGTTACAGATAAGTATTGCTACCCTGGCTTTTTTTCCCTGTCCATTTACTTGGAATATTTGTTTCAAGCCCTTACTTTCAGTCTGTGTAGGTCTTTTGTTCTGAAGGGGGTCTCTTGTAGGCAGCATATGTTTGGGTCATGTTTTCTTATCCATTCAGTGACTCTATGTCTTTTGATTGGAGCATTTAATCCATTTACAATTAAGGTCATTATTGATAGGCACTTATTCATTGCCATTTTACCCCCTTTGTACCTGTGTTCCCCTCTCTCTCACTGTTTTTCTTCACCTTCTCAAAGCAGTCCCTTCAGTATATCTTGCAATGCTGGTATGGAGGAGGTGTATTTTTTGAGGCTTCTTTTGTCTGGAAAGCTCCTTATTTTGCCTTCCATTAGAGCTTTGCTGGGTACAGTAGTGTTGGTTGCAAGTCTTTGCTTTTCATTACTTGGAATATTTCTTGCCATTCCCTTCTGGCTTGTAGTGTTTCTATTGAGAAGTCAGCTGCTCGCCTTATCAAGGCTCCCTTGTGTGTTACTTCCTGTTTCTCCCTTGCTGCCTTTCAGATTCTCTTTGTCTTTGAATTTTGTCATTTTAATTATGATGTGTCTTGAAGTAGGCCTCCCTGGGTTCCTCTTGATTGTGACTCTCTGTGTTTCCTGGATTTGTGTGACTTTTTCTCTCATCAAATCAGGGAAGTTTTCCATCATTACTTTTGCAAACAGGTTTTCTATTCCTTGCTCTTCTCCTTCTGGTATCCCTATTATACTCATATTATTACATTTCATGTTGTCCTGCAGTTAGTTCCCTTAACTTCTCTTCATGCCTTTTGAGTCTGTTTTTCTTTTTTGCTCTTTCTGGGAGTTTTTTTCTACCTTGTCCTCCGGCTTGCTGATTCGATCCTCTGCTTCACCGAGCCTGCTTTTGATTCCTTCTACTGTGTTCTTCAATTCAGTAATTGTATCTTCATTACCTCTTTGCTCTTGTTGATTGTGTCTATATCCTTTTTTATGCTGATATAGATTGCAGTAAGTTCTTCATAGTTTCTCTGTAATTTTTGGTAATTCTCACTGAGCTCATTGAGCTTACATATAACCGTTGTTTTCAATTCAATATCTGGTAGTTTACTTGCCTCTATTTCATTTAGCACTCTTTTTGAGGATTCTTCCTTTCTTTTCATTTGGGAGAACTTCTATGGTAGGAAGCCTGTCAGATTCAGTGATGAAGTCTTCTTGATCACCTAAAGTTGATGCTCTTGGGATGCCCTTTATGCTGTTTATGTTGGCTCTCTGGATATAATTCAGTTTTGATTGTTGTTGGGTTGTTCTTTGAGTCCTTCCCTCCAGCCGGTTGACTCAAGGTTGCTCCGCCCACCTAGTCTTGTGTGCCATTGTGCAGGCATTGTCAGAACAAAATCACAAGTCCCAGGAAATAAACCCACACCAGCAATACCACTATCAACAGTAAATGAACCGGTATTAATAAGGGTGTAGAGAGATTAAGAGTATTATAACAAAGGAGAGTGTATATGAGGTAACGCAGTGAATGAAAAATGATTTTGAGAGGGTAGAGGGAGGAACAGTAATAATAGTAGGGAGTTGGAGCAATGTGAAGAGAGAAAGTAAAATTTAACTCATGAATAAAAATGGGAATGGAGAATGTGGAATGGAATATGAGAAGGGAAGTGTATAGTACTAGGCTTAAACAGAAATTAAAATAATATAAAATAAAATAGAGTGTGAGAGAGAAAGAAAAAGGAAGAATAGTAAATAATTAATAAAAATATAGGAGCCAAATTGGAAAGAAAGGTCTACCACAGCACTATCGACAACAAATGAGCTAAAATTAATATAGGTGGTGTGGGAATAAGAGGGGGGGAAAGAAAACCTTAAGAGATGTCTAGAGCAATGGGAAGTTATTTTGGAATGATAGAGGGAGAGGGAACACTATGTGTGAGGAACAAAAACCAGGCTAAGACAGGGAAAAATTAAAATTTGAGATGTAAGGAAAAAGAAAAAGGAAAAAAAGGAGAATAAAGAAAACAAAGGCAGGATGGAAGAGAAATAGAAGAAATACAAAAAAGAAAAAAAAACAAGCTAAGAGAGGGCAAATTACAAATTGCAGACGAAAAAAGGAATAGGAGAGGCAACCAGTAAAATTTGGTATTTGAAATACAAAATTAGTGAAGCTCTATAGATAAAATTGAAGAAAATGCAACAGCAACTACCCTACCCACAACCAACAAACAAAGAATGCTGAAGGTGGAGAGAGAACACGGGTATTTTAAGAGCAGGGGAAAAGGATGTGAGATGACCTTTGACAAGAAAACTGGTTTTGTGTGTATGGATGGGGGAGAAATAGTAAGAGTGTGGAATGGAAACAAGTTGTGGCAAGAGAGAAAACTAAATTTGAAATGAAAATAATGTCAGGAAAGAAGATGGTAAAATGGGATAAGAGAAGGGAGGGCAAAATATGTGAATTGAAATAAGCTATAGTATAAAATCTAGTGACTTCATATGTACAAACTTGCTGGACAAGAAACGAATGTTAAAAAGCTGTGCAGGAAAGAAAATATCGCAAATCATGGAGAAGACCACAGTGGCTTTCATCTTGGTAGTCTCTTGTATTTACCACTGTTTTTTTTTTTTTTTCTTTCTGGATCTGCCTCCAGTGATGTCAGATGTTGACCCTGTCTGATCTTAGGCAGACTGCTTGGAGACTTCCAGGGATCTACTGTCCCTGGCTGTCTCCTTTAGTTGTTAATCTAGTCACTCTGCACTCAGCAGTCAGGTTTAAGCACCATAGGGCGGGGCCAACTCCCTCCTGAGGTTGGGACTATTGTTTCCTTTCAGGCTGCTGGTACTCCGAAGGGAGTGGTTTGTCTGAGCACAATGGCTGCTGCCGTGTGGAGGATGACTCAGCACTGGGATCCCGGTGTCTACTCTCTCAGTTCTCTCCCCAAAGCTTCCATCACAGGTCTCTCCTCAGATGTCTCCAGCCCACTCTGCCCCCACCTTTGCCAGAGCCCAGGGTAAGTGGCTGCAAGTGAAAATTTGTGTCTTGGCCCCTTAAATAGCTCTTTGTATCTCCTACCATCCTTCTCTTGCAGGGAGCAACCCTGCCGCTTTTCATTGCTTGTTGTTATCTGTGTACTTTTGGGGCTCTGGTGCTCTAGGCTGGGAGTCCTAGCTTAGGGTTTAGATCCCATTCTTCTCAGGGGGATCCAACCAGCTGCTTAATTATCCCTCCAGCGCTGCCACCTGTGGGTGCCCAGCCAGCCCTCTTGAGTCTCTACCACACTCCTTTACCAGTGAGGTTGTACTGAAGCTGATTCTTCTGTCTGTCCGAGGTTATAAGACTTCCCTCTCATTATTGCTCAGTTGTTTGTCTGGAGTCCATTCTCAATCAGGAACAAGACAAACTACACAGGGTGTCTTTAAGGCCAATACCGACCATCACGGGATTCAAATAAACCTTTATTTAGGTCCGTCCTTCCCTCTCAAAAATCCTTTAGTGGGCCCCCACAAGGCATGGAGGATACCTACGACATCTTTGTCTCCTTCCAAGACCAGCTTGGCATGTATTTCATGCACGGGGTTTGTAAGGAAGGAGGTAACTGCTGCTACTCACACAGCCACTCTGACAGTCCACACGGTGTAGTGTGCAGGTGTGTTCAGCAAGGGCACTGCATTTAAGGAGACCACTGCAGATATGAGCACAGCAAACCACTGAAATAGGAAGAAGTGACTGCTACAGATCTAACTGCAAAATCATTCCTTGCTGCTTCAAGTCTTTCATCAGTAGTTGGACCAATTGTTGAAACAAATACAGGTGAGGCTGAGTCAAGAAATTCAAACTTTGCAACCATAGGGGCGGGTTCAGAAGACTGGATGAATGCCATTGAGTTTGTTCCTAGGCAGCCCTACTGTGGCCATACTGCCCCTTCTTGAACTGAAGCACCCCTGCAGGGCTCAGAGATCAAGGAGGACTCAGAGAAGAAGCAGGCCAGCTGTGGCCCCAGAGCAGCAGCGGTGCTCCTATGCAGCAGTCGGAGAGTGCCGCTATGGCGAGAACTGTATCTGCATGGAGACTCCTGTGACCTGTGTGGGCTGCAGGTCCTCCACCCACGGATGCAGCCCAGAAGTCACAACACAAAATCTTGCATTGAGGCCCACGGAAGGACATGGAGCTCTCATTCGCTGTCCAGCACAGTAAGAACTAGGTGTGTGGGATCTGCACAGAGGTGGTATATGAGAAAGCCAAACCCCAGTGAGCACTGCTTTGGGATCCTCTCCAAGTGCAACCACATCTACTGTCTCAAGTGTATTCTCAAGTGGAGAAGGGCTAAGCAATTTGAGAGCAAGATTATAGAGTGAGGCTCCTCCCCAGTCTTCATTTGTGCTTTCTATTTTGGGGAAGAATTTAGTATCTTGTGCCAACTTTCAACCAGATGGACTGCATTTAAATGCACACATTTGATCTTGAAACTGGGTTTTCTTCAAATTGGGATTTCTTTGTATTTCAGCTAGCTCCTAAGTTAGTTGGTATATTTACTTTTATTTGAATGAGGAAACCCTATGTATCAGTTAGTAGAATCTTTGTGCTTTTTCTGAGGGGAGAGTGTGCAATGGATTAGCCTGTTTAGACTCAGTGAACAAACTTGCCTAGCACTGAATGTATGTTTCCTGATGTTTTACATTTTCCACTTTCCTATTCCCCCCATTAAGCCAGCCAATAATCCACCATCCTTTAAAGACTGTTCTCATAACTCAACAAAAATGACATAACCTAAACAGGCAAAGTTACAAGAAATATATTTATTTAAATGAAAGAACAAAACTTTATTTATTTATCTGTTCATATAGAGTTTGCATTATACCAGAAGGCAAAACTATTCTCTATAACCTCTAATTTGTTTAGAAAACAAAACAAATAAACAAATTCATGTTTTAGGTCTTTTTGACTATATACTAAGGAAGTTAAATATGAGTTAAGGGCTCTCTTGGCTGGTTCCAAGTGGTCTTATAGCCAGGACACATCTGTCACTCATTATCCTTGAATTGCTACATGAGTTGCTTTGGATTTCCCAGAGCTCTCCTGATAGCTTCTTATATATTTTTAAGGCTCACATTGCTTCATTTACTGATTTTATTAGTGAGACATACTTTTTTTTTCCTTTTCATGATGTAATATTGCATCATCATTATCTGTAGATTTCCCTGTGATTAACAGTGGTCAGATTTGGGGAATTTAGGGACCAGGACAAGAGAACTCACATATCCAGATTTATGTGGCTTGTTGTCTTAATCAGGAATATTTGGGTTGTGAAGAAACAAGAAATCAACTTAAGCTGTATTAACTAAAGTGAAATAAACTTTTTAAAGTAAAAAAATTTTTTTTAAAGATTGTATTTATTTATTTTTGGACAGAGGTAAAGGGTGGGAGAAAGATAGGGAGAGAAACATCAATATGTAGTTGCCTCTCATGTACCCCCTACTTTTTGTAATTCATAGCAATAGTTGTGAAATTAAGACTATGAATAAATACTTGATAATGGAATACTACACAGCAGAAAGAAAGAAGGAGCTCTTCCCCTTTGTGATAGCACGGATGGATCTGGAGAGCTTTATGCTAAATGAAATAAGCCAGGCGGTGAAGGACGAATACCATATGATCTCACCTTTAGGTGGAACATAATCAACAAAACAAATAAGCAAGCAAAATATAACCAGAGACTTTGAAATTAAGAACAACCTGACAGTAACCAGAGGGGAGGTAGGAGGGGATAATGGGGGTGAAAGTGGGAAGGGTTTTCAGGAATATCTATAAAGGACACATGAACAAAACCAAGGGGGTGTGGGATCAGGGGTGAGAGGTGGGATGGCTGAGGTGGGGGTCAGTGGTGGGGGGGAAATGGAGACAACTGTACTTGAACAACAATAAACAAATAAAAAAATACTTGATTACTCTTCAACAAATAAGTCACTCATGTCATTGACCAAGGAGTGTAGTTCCAACCTAAATGTAGTTTTATATTTTTGTTTATGTTAATGAGTAAGACAAAACTGAAACAATAAAGACATACTTCAGGACCTCACTCATAAATGATAAGCAGCTTTTTGATTAATTGAATGATAGATTTTGAATACTGTAAAGAATATGCCCTTAATTTCTTGTGCTTCTTTCACAGTGCAAAAACTATAGACATGATGGTTTTGAGTTTAATCTGCATTATTAACATTTTACTTATTACTTTCTTAAATCTAGACTAGGGTTTGGCAAACTATAGCCCTTGGATGAAATCTAAACTGTGGCCTATTTTTGTACAGTTTGAAATCTAAGAATAATTCTTATATTTTTAAAGTATATTTTATTGATGATGCTATTACCAATTATGCTGTTCCAATTTTTTCTCCCCTTTATTCCCTCTCCACCCTGAAACCCTCCACTCTCTAGCATTCCTTCCCTTAGTTCATGTCCATGGGTCATACATATAAGTTCTTGGCTTCTCTATTTCCTATGCTATTCTTAACCTTCCCCTGTCTATTTTATACCTACCAATTATGCTTCTTATTCCCTGTACCTTTCCCCACCATTCTCCCCCATCCCCTACCCACTGATAACCTTCCATGTGATCTCCATCCTCTGATTCTTTCCCTGTTCTAGTTGTTTGCTTAGTTTTTGTTTTTTAGGTTCAGTTGTTGATAGTTATGAGTTTGTTATCATTTTACTGTTTATAGTTTTTTATCTTCTTCTGTTTCTTAGATAAGTCCCTTTAACATTTCATACAATAAGGGCTTGGTGATGATGAACTCCTTTAACTTGACCTTATCTGGGAAGCACTTTATCAGCCCTTCCATTCTAAATGATAGTTTAGCTGGATAGAGTAATCTTGGATGTAGGTCCTTGCCTTTCTTGACTTGAAATACTTCTTTCCAGCCTCTTCTTGCCTGCAAGGTTTCTTTTGAGAAATCAGCTGATAGTCTTATGGGAACTCCTT
>VMDR010034503.1:0-11047 GCA_007922815.1 Macrotus californicus
AATTATTAAGCTGATCTAGAATCCTCCATTTATAAATTTTGTCTAAGACTGCATTAGTTTTGTTTTACTAGGTGTGAGATAATAGAAATTATACATACAATATATTGGTCTCTGTCCCCAGTCCCTGGTGCAGAGCTCCTGAAATGCTTGTTGTAATTAATTCCCTATGTAATAAGAGTCCTAGGAGCATCTTTTGTTCTAATATTTCACCTTTGACCCTGGTTTCTGAAACAGGGCTCCTAAATCCTTTGGAATTTCCTACGTGATAGGAATGTCTTTTGTTCTAATGAGGAGAATCTGGGTGGGCTCCTAGGTGGTTTCTGGATGAGAGCTGGTCATCAGAAAAGACTAATCCATAATTAGAAACTTAGAATTTTGAGCCCCAGCCCCCTCCAATTATCCAGAGTAGGAAGAGGGACTGGAAATGAAGTTAATAATTGATCATGCCTATGTGAAGAAGCCTCCAAAAAATCCAAAAAGTATGAGGTCTGGGGAGTTCCTGGATTGGTGAAAACACCCATATACTGGGAAAGCAGCACATCCCAACTTGGCTAGGAAGAGAAGCTCCAGACCTCAGAACCCTCCTAGTGCTTGCCTTCTCTATCTTTTCATCTAACTATTCATCTGTATCCTTTATTATGTCCTTTAACAAAACAGTAAATGAAAGTAAGTATTTTCCTGGGTTCTGTGAGCCACTCTGGCAAATAGAACCCAAGGAGAGGGTCACAGCAACCTCTGATTTGTAGCCAAGATAGACAGAAGATGTGGGTAACCTGAGGACCTACTACTTGTGAAAGGTATCTGACATGGGTTGGGGGTCGTCTGGTGAGACGAAGCCCAAATTAACCTGTGGAATATGACACTGTCTGCAGGTAGATAGTATCAGAATTAAGTTGTAGAATACCTAGCTGGTGCCTCAGAATTGCTTGGTGTGGGAAAACCCCCACACATCTGGTGTTAGAAGTGCTGTGAGTTTGGAAGTAATGTGAGAGTAAAGGAGAATCATAGGGAGAAGACTGGAGCCTTCCCAAAACAGTCGCCGAGACAAAACCTTGTTGTTTTGTGGATTTCCCTCTTAATAAAACACTTAACTCATTTTCATCTGACATTCTGTCAAAGGGCATTTTAAAAAATTTTAATCTAGTTTTCTATAAATGCTTTCTGAATAGGTTAGAATTTTTTATTTCTTTTTTTTTTTCTGGTTGTGATAGATATCTATTCTTTTAAATTTCCAGATCATCAAATATTGCCCCAGTATCTATTACTTGAGGCAACCAGTCCTCATTCTCTTCCCCATTAATCTTGACTGTTTGGGGGGCAGCCAATGAGTTGATTGAACCAGGAGATGGACATATGATCCAAAGTCCTTCTCTTTTTAAACTGTAATCAAACAAAAAGATATTCTTCCCTAGTGATAGAATTATGAGAAGCAGTAACTAACTGTAAGCACTAGTGTGCCTCGTATGAATAAAACTAGCCTATGAAAATAAACCAATTTGTGATGAAAAGTAAGAACCACTCTGATTATGTTTGAGATCCTACTTCCAATTGGTCCTGGAGCTTAGCTGTACCCTTAGGTTCTCCAACGGTATATATCTAATAAATTTATTAAAAAGAAAAAGCCACTTTGATAACAAAACAAGTTCTGACTTATAGATTTTTCTATCTAAAGTCTTTACTTCTATCTTCCTCCCAATTTTAACCCCCTATTAACTTTCTATTGTTGCTCTAACAAGAACTTGGTGCCTTAAATGATACAAATGTATTGTCTTAGAGTTCTGTAAGTCAGAAATCTGACATGACTCTCACTGGCTAAAATCAAGGTGTCGGCACAGCTGAATTCCACTCTGAAGGCTCTGGGGAAGAAGGTTTCCTTGTCTTCTAGCTTCTAGATACCATCTGCTTTCCTTGGCTCAAGACTCATTTCTTCCTTCTTCAAAGTCAGCAATGTTGCATTTCTCTGATGATTCTGCTGTCACCCCATCTCTCTGATCCTGACCTCAGCTGGGAAAAGTTATTTTTTAAGGACTCTTGTAATTAAATTGGATTTACCTGGATAATGCAGGATAATCTCATTTTAAAGTCCTTAATTTTAAGTGTGTATGCAAAGACTCTTGCTACTCAATGCAACATAGTCACAAATTCTTAAGGCTTAGGGATGGAAACCTTGGGGTTGAGGGCATTCTACTGCTTATCAGTAAAACACAAACCAGCCTTCCATCTCTCACATCATTCAATTCAGTAATAAAAATACATTTAACTGGAGAGGCCAAATACCCTCTACATGAACAGAAGCATGTTAATCAACATTATTTGGGAACAGTTGTTTAATTCACAATGACTCCTTCAAAATTGTTTTTCTGGAAAAAAATTTGGCTGGCTTTGTCTTCCTTCTGAAGATAAGTTTGAAGATCCTTACTGGCTTTCTCTAGCATACAATCAGGATGCAATATTTGATATGTAGAATTATAAGTAGTTCCATATCCACATACTTGAAGCCTGAGGCAGCTATTATTCCTGAGTATAGAGAGTAAACACAGCGTCTCTCTTTGTATTACTAATGGCTTTGTTTCCCCAAGCTGCTAGCACAACATCTGCCAGGCCAGAATGCTCTCTTTCCACATGCCACAGAATCACTGCCGGCCAGATAAACGACCCATGCTTCATGTGTAAGGGCAAATGCTTCCCAGACCCTCAGCAGGCAGTTTTCAAAAGGCAAAAACTTCAAGTAGTAATGAAGCTGCAACCCCTCCTCTCCCAAAACCTTTAGAGTGATTATGGAGTTGTTGATTCTGTAATGATCTCATACTGTCTGCGATTTTATTGATTTTGTTTTTCAAAAGAACTGTTAAAGATTCCAATTCTCAGATAGGCAGAATGTGGGCAGATGCTCATATGCTCACACATTGCTCTGCCAAGATATTTTTACATCTTTCTGCACTTAAAACAAAATGAAGACATGTGTTATAGATGCATGCTACTGGTAACCCACCAGAAGAAGAGAGGTTTTTGTACACTCATTTCCTGGATAAAGTATTGTATTAAAACAACTCTAGCAAGAAAAAATGAACAGCTCTTTCAAAATAAAAGAAATTTTCTTCCGAGTAACCTTACTAAACATTCCTAATTACTAAAACCCATTTAAACGGCAATTTGGGTCAGCATATTCAAATGTCATCCCTGCTAGTTCTAATTCAACATGAACTTCTTGTCACATTTCCTGGGTAAGCATCAAAACACAAAATGCTGCAACAGCTTATGCTCCGTTGATGTTCATTCATCTACTGTGCATCGGGAAGGCTCATTTCAGATACAGCATGAAAGAAAGAAAAGTAAGCAAAAAACAAACTCAGAAGAGACTTGAAATAAATTGCCTCAAGAAAAACACTCAAGACGAAAAACTGCAAAATCACAGCCTTACCTTGGGAGACTTAGGCAGACCCACTGTCTTTTCTTCTGCCACGTTTAGCAGAGTTAGCTTTGCTTCTCCCACCGAGGGGTGCTTGGGAGGGCGAGGTGGGGGGTGTGAGAAAGAGCTTTCATATCTTCGCATCATGTAATATTGTTCCTCCGTGATCTCTTCAATCAGAGTCTTAACTAGAATTGATCCTGTATCCTGAGACAAATTATTGTTAACTAACTGAACAGTCATATTCAAGCGGCTGACAGGAATTTCCCAGCATTCAGTAGGGTTGGCAAAGTCACTTATGAGTAGGTAAGAGTCTGTGATGGTTTCCTCCAACTGCAGTCCTGGAGTAGCAGCCAAAATGTCTTCTTCGATGAAAAGATCTCTCACAGAGACCTTCACATTGAAGGGCCAGTGGAACTGTGCACAGAGCTCAGAAATCTGGTACTGTTTCTTGTCATGAATCACCTCCACAAAGCCTCCTTCCATGTACAAAGGGAGCAGTGCTGCCTCATATGATTTTTTGAGGATTTTTTCACAGGCCAGAACATTTACCACTTTTTTGATTCCCTCGCAGAGGACTTCAGTTGTCTGTGATCGATGCACTAGAAATTGGTCCCCGACAGACACAGATGACAATTCATCATGAGGGGAGTGAAAGGCTTTGGTGGCCACCACATGGAGAGCTTCCTTCTCACTCTTCGCTATCTCAAGGTCATAAGCTGTCGGGAACTCCCGAGGTCGTCGCTTGAATTTGCCTTTATAGCTAGTGGGGATTAAAAAGTGTCTTTTAGGAAAATTGCTTCTAATTTCTGAAGCTAAGATCCTAGATGCCTGATACTTTTTGTGAATCACAATGGTTTTCCCAGGCTGTAAAATGCTTCTGGGGAGCTGGTTTCCTTGAGGAGCTTCTATGACTTCAGCCGCTATGGGGAACTCTTTACTGGTCCTTTCAGAAAGATCTTGTGTGGATAACAGCTGAAGAAACCAGTTGGCATCATAACTGTCAGTAATGTCTTTGACTTCAACATCTAAACTGGGGAGGATGCGGACTATATCCTTTTGGACTGAAAAAAAAAAAAGAGTATGACATTTTGTGCATCAAAGTGTTGCTGTAAGGTAGTATTACTCAATCTCCTGAGATGCCATAGATAAACTTAATTTAAAGAACTCTGATATTCATGATACAGCATTTCTTATATGTGACTCTCCTTTTTTCAAATTTTAAAGTGATATAGATCATATATAAAACCAACACCCATAAAACTGTTGCTCAACTTAGAAAATAGACATCAGCCAGTACCATGAAGTCCCATGAATTTCACCAAAATCCCAAGCTCATTATTGCCCCTCAGAGTAACAGTTCTCATGATTCTAATGTTAATTATGCCCTCATTTTTCTTTATAATTTTTTCACACATAACATACATGATTTATGTGCATGTGTTAATGTATACATGTGCAATTTTTTCCATAAAGGTTTATTATATTATTTTGTCATGTTATTACAGTCTAGACAATATGTGTAAACTTGCCTTAGAAGAAAGTTTTGGTTCATATAAGACCTTCCCTGCACAAGGCCCAAGACAAAAGTTTATCATGTGCCATAGTCACACTGCAAAATCATGGAATATAGGTACTTAAGCTTAATATATGGAAATGGATAGCAATATGCAATATTTTTAGTTATTTTTCTGCCGATGCTACATTAACACCTAGATATAAAACAGTGGCAAAGGATGGGTCATAGTCAGAGGAGCCCTAGGTATGCTGGAGGTGGGGTGCTCACCAATGTGTTCTTTGCCTGATTTTCACTGGGACTAGTGAATCTCTGTGTTCTTTTCAAGAACCCACTGTCCCAGAACTCTTTATGTGAGACTGTGGAGACATTTAAAAACATTCTTGCATTAATATAACCAGAGACACTGAAATTAAGAACAAACTGAGAGTAAACAAAGGGGAGGTAGGAGAGGATAATGTGGGGGAAGGAGGAAGGGATTTCAGAAACATCTATAAAGGACATATGGACAAAACCAAGGGGTGGGTAGGATCAGAGGAGGGAGGTGGGGATGGCTGGGGTGGGGGGAGTGGTGGGGAGAGAATGCAGACAACTGTACTTGATCAACAATGAAAAAAACAGGGTTTAAAGGGCATATTGGGGATAATTGGGGAAACTTTAATTATGGACCATATGTCAGTAATGTTATTAAATTAATGTTGATGCTTTTAGAAAATATAATGGAGATGTGAGTATGTAGAAGGTTGTCCTTATTCTTGAAAGATACGTGCTGAAGTACTAAAGGATAAAGAGTCATAAGAATATTAAAAAGAATATTCTCACATGAAAAATAAAGTTATCTGCTGTTATTAACAGGATATTATAATGATTTATTTTTGACATCTTCCTAACATAATGTTTTACAGTATTTTCATGGCCCACCATTGTGTCCCAATACCTCCAGGCACCCTCTGTCAATATCTGTTTTTCCTTGTATGCTTTTCAAATAAATAATGTGGAAGACAGGACTTATTTTTATATAACATTACTTATATTATTATATTTGATATTATTAACCATTCATGTAGCATCTGAAAACTATAACTCTACACTTTGTATCATATTACTTGTACATTTCATGTACCAAGTTCTTGAAGACACAGAATGAAAAACTATTATTTCCTTGAATATAAAAAAAATCAAAGTGTGTCTGTAGGCTGAAGGTTGATAAAAATTGTAAAAATTCTTCATTAATAAAAGAGAGAGGAGCTAAAAGATCATTTCTTATCTTTATCAGTTCACTTTATAGGATTTAGCGCATTCAAACTTTTGAGATCAGTGCCACAGGCTTCCTGCAACCCCAGGGTAATTCTAGCAACTCTAAAATTTCAGTTATTTAGATCGAAATGAACCAGGTTTAAGAATTGTAGAGCTAGCAACAGACAAGCTCATGCCATTTCTCAGTCGGGGGAACGGCTAGACATTGGTAGAACAGATGTTGCTGAGGAATTTCTGGGCCTCCCAGACTGATCCATCAGAACATAGACACCCTAATGTGATCTAGATCTCAATCTATGTTTGGCCACACAGTGTGTGCTGAGGGCAAGAAATTGTCTTAATAATTTAGGAGGACTTTCTCAATGCTAAAGAAAGCTTGCAGACCAAGCTATCTAACCTCTATTCAGTTTCTGTTGTTATTGTTTCCAGTTCCTGACCTGTTTTCAATAATTCCATACCAAATACACTGACAGTTTGCTAGCCTATCTCATCCTGCTAGATTTATCAGCAGCACTTCACAGAGTAGATTTCACTTTCTCCTCTTTTCGTATTTGCCTCACTTATTTCTTTATCTTACTTATGATTCTTCTCAATTTCTTTTATGGTTTCTTCTGTCGGCACACCACCCACTTCTCCACCCCTTCACACCTTTTCATGTGTCTTGGTTCTCTTCCTTTCTGTATCCACACTCACGCCCACTATACTTCTACAGTCTCAAGTCTTTAAGTACCAGCTGTATGCCAATGACTCCCCAAAGTATATCTCTAGCCAAATATATCTCCTGCAGTCCAGATATCTACTTAGGATCTCTACTTGGATATCTAATAGATGTCACAAAGTTAACATGCCCAAACTAAAATTCTCATCTTCCCAACCGAAACCTAGTCTATATGTTGCTTTTTTTCTATCTCAGTTAATAAAGACTTCTTTCTCCTTATTCAGCCCAGAGATCTCAGAAATATCATTGCCTTTCCTCGTTTTCTAACCCTAACATCCATTACATAGGACTACCCTGACCTAAGCCACATTATCTCTTGCCTAGTTTATTGGCCTAGTTAATGGCTTCCTAACTAGTTTTCTTACAGTCAAATCTGTATAGACCAGATAAAAAAATTTTTAATGTTAAATTTATCATGTCTATCTTCTGCTTATAGACCCACAAGGGCAGGCCCTTTCATCCAGAATAAAAGTCAATACCCTTTCCATAGTCGAAGGTACCTCTTGGATCTCAGTACGATGCTGCCTCCTTGAACTTGTTTTTACTCAGGTCATTTCTTTGCATGGCAACTTTCATTGCTTGATACATCTTTTAGCCAAATATATTTATGACACTTCCTCTTGTTCTGCTTCAAGTCTACTTAACTTCATCTTAAATGAGACTTGCTCAATAAGTACTTGCAATAGACTGAATGCTTTTGTCCCCTTAAAATTCGTACATTGAAACCTAATCTCCAAAGTGATTGCATTGGGAGGTGCTAACTTTGGGAGCCGAGTAGGTCATGAGATTAGTACCTTTATAAAAGAGAACCCAGAGGGCCTCTTAACCTTATCCCATTTGAGAATACAATGGGAAGATAGCTATCTATGAGACAGGAAGCAGACCTTCACCAGACACCAGATCTCGCAGCATCTTGATCTTGAATGTCCCAGAGTCCACAATGATAAGAAATAAATTTCTGTTGTTTATAGGCCACCCAGTCTATGGTATTTAGCTCTAGCCAATGAATGGACTAAGAAAGCATTTTAATTAAAACTGTAACTGTATCTGTCCCTTGCCTGCTGTGTTTCTTTATTTTCCATGTCACCCTTCCCCTTCAATCATTCCATATAATTTGCTTATTAACTATTACCATTGATTATTGTTCGTTTCCACTGATTGGAACATATGATCCACAGGTACAGGAGTCTCTGATTGTTTTGTCAATCTATCCCCATGTTTAGAATGGTGCTGGAACATAGTAGACACTAAATAAATTGAATGAACAAAAAATAATTGCAAAACAATGTCTTTGATTGAGCATTAAAGGATGTGATCCAGTTAACAAGTGGAGTTTCATGTGAAATTTCATTGGAAAGAAATAGTTTCTGTTGCTAAAATTCCTGATATACATTATTGAATATATTGTATATTTTACATAAAACATGGCCCTTTAGGTTGCAATTTATCTTAATGGCTTATTAACTGCAATAAATAATTTATCATTTGGTTTCTACAAAAGAGTAATCTAGGCATTTTAGAGTATAACAATAATAGTGATGCATATGCCTTAAGAGAAGATTCAACAGAGGGAAATAGCACATACATTGAGGATCAACGGCTCATCTTAGATCCCTCAGAGAACTGAGGTCTGAAGGCAAACCACCACCCTTAAAACTAGAAATAGATGAACACAGAAAGTTATGGCGTTTTGGAAACAGAAACCACTGTGGAGCCATCGACTGATGAAGAATGCTTTAAGAGTAATTAACTAATTGTTGGAGACTAAGCATGGACAAGCTTGAGAGAGAAAATTTCTGGATGGCCACACTTAGGGAGATTTCCCCACACTTTGCTGAGTTTACTTCAAAGAACCACACCAGGTTCTCAGGATAAAGTTCCAAGAAAAACCCCCTCACACTTTGGGCAGCATGAGGGGAAAAGTAAACACTTTGAAATATACCCAGAGCATTTAGTTCTTCTTAAAAAAAGAACACTAATTACCTTGAGTTTTTTCCACAGTCTAACTCACAGAGGGCTAAGAATTACCCAACTCCAGGCACCTCTCCTTTCTCATGTGGGGAGGGAAATACCCAGCTCCAACCTGCAATCTGCATGATCCATTCGATCTCACTAAGGGGACATGAGAGTGGTAACTGAGAAACACTTGTAAAGGTCATAACCCAGAGGCACAGAACCACTAAAAGACTGACACCTAATTATAAGAGTATAGGATGCTCCTCCTCCCGCACACCTTGCTGAACATATCAACAGGACTCCTGTGTATTAATAGGGATTACAGTATTTTAAAATGGCATTTATGACTCTATTTAAATGGGAGTTCTCTAGGAAGGATAACAGAAGATGCAAAAAACAAGGACACTACATAAAATTTTAGTCTTTAACACCTCAGCTATAGCAAAGAGTAATCCTAGCCTGATCCTTAGTAAATAAATATAAAACCTCATACCAAAGATTTCTTTATCTTGGTTTCTTTTACCTGATTGATCATATCTACCTTTCAACAAGAAATTACAATGTATTTTAAAGAGCAAACTCCATAGTCTGAAAAGACAGAGCAAACTTCAAAAGAAGACTTAGACATGGCAGATATTTTGCAATGATCAGCCTGAGAATTTAAAAGATGATAACGCCCTAAGGGATGTAAAGGAAAGAAACGCAAGAAAAGATGGGTAATGTAAGCAGAGAGATGGAAACTCTAGGAAAGAATCAAAAGGAAGTGCTAGAAATTAAAGACACTGTAACAGTAATTAAGAATGACTTAGATGGGTTCATCAGTAGACTGGACACAGCAAAGAAAAAGAAATCAATGAGCTTAAAGATTTATCAATAGAAATGTCCAAAAATGAAAAGCAAAAGAAAAAAGAATGAGAAAAAATTTAACAGAATATCCAAGACCTGTAGGGAAATTACAAAGGTATAACATACACGCCGGAAAAAAAATGGTAATGAAAAGGAAGAGAGAAAGGAAGAGATGCAATATTTTAAGTAATAATAGCTAAACAGTTTTCAAAATTAATGAAGCTTAGAGAACAATAAGTAAGATAAATATCAAAAAAAATCAAGACCTACGCATGTTATATGCAAAATACACAAAGCCAAAGAAAAGAAAAACTTGAAGAAATCAGAAGAAAATAATCTTAACTATCTAGGAAGAAGAACAAGAATTACATTAGACCACTCTTCAAAAACCATGAAAACAGAAAGACAGTGCGTGCTATATTTAAGGTGCTGAAAAAAACACCAACTGAGAATTCTTTATCCAGTGAGATTATCCTGCAAAAGTCAAGGTGGCAAAATATGCCACCCCAAAATATACCACGTTAGCATAAGGATTATTTTGAGGTAAAAGTACTTGAAAAACAGCAGATGCAAGCAAATCATTCTGATCTCCCCTTTTCTTCTAGAAAAAGGAGATAAAAAATCCCATGTGAAAGATGTCCTTCCCTGACCAAGCACAGAGAAACAAGGAGAGTCCAGAGAATTCTGTACAAACAGATCTTGTTAAAATAATTCTTACCTTCTTTTAACCTCCCCACACAATCTAGTCACCTTTCCACAATAGCCCTCCTTTGTTTAACCCAACAGAAAAGCAAGCAGTTTTCTTTGGGTCTTTATTTCCTTATAAGGGCTCCCGTGTCACATGAAACAGGTAAATTCGTAGGTACAATATCTAAATTTGTATGCTTTTCTTCTCTTACTCTGTTTAATGTCAGTTTAATGCTCAGGCTCAGCAGAAAAACCCTAGCAAGGTAAAAAATAAAACTTTACCTCCCCTACAAAATAAAGGTGAAATAATGACTTTCTAGTACAAACATAAATTAAGAGAGTTTTTTACTTGCCTTGAAAGAAATCTAAAGGAAGTTCTTCAGAGAAAAGAAAAATGATATGGGTCAGAAACTCATATCTACATAAACAGAGAATGACAGAGAAGGAATAAAGAAAGCAAAATATTTTATTTTTCCTATTCTTATTTGACATAACTGGCAACAGTTTGTTCAAAATAATAATAGCAATAATATATTGGATAATTATAGCTCATGAGTAATGAAATGAATGACAGTAATGTTATTAGGGAAGGGGAGGGGAATTGGGAATACTTTTGTTAACGTATCTGTACTACGCAGAAAGTGATGTAGTATTATTT
>VMDR010034504.1:0-11048 GCA_007922815.1 Macrotus californicus
CAAAGGAAAAAACGAGTCAATTCCATTAGATTGAGGACTTGTTGTAATTAACATGAATCATTTCTCTCTGTCTTTCCTCTAGATCTTTCCAGCTGGAGCTCCATAGCCTGTGACTTAAGACAGAGGACGGTATGTACTCTACCTGTACTGGAGCATTTTATTATTTGTTAGAATTTTTCCTACTGTTAGGTTACTTAGGGCAGGAAGTTCTTGCCAGTTCAAAAGAGGCAAAAGAAAGAACAAAAATAATGTACTCTAAAAAGGACAGTACTTGCAAACCACACTTAACCGTATTATTTCAAACCAGCAAAAGCTGGGTTTGGTGGTGGCAGCCACATCTACCCCAATGAGCATGTCATTGAAGATAACCAGGCATTTTGGGAGCCACAAGCAGACTGTACAATTAAGGTTAGGTGAAAGGACGGGGTAATCCTTCAATAGTCACTGTTACATAACACATCAGTTGCTGCCCAGGGATCCGAACAGTAACCGAATATCACAGCGGGAATCGTTTGCTTTGCTGCAGCCAAGGGTCACTTGCTGTTTCCATTAAAAACCTTGTTTTGTAGTTGGTTTATAACCCAGACAATTTAATCCACATCAAGCCGAAACCTGGCGTTGAAATTAAAAGCTTAGAGGCGCTTTCTTTTTATTTTTTCAAAAAGGGAATTTTGAGCTAGAAAGAACAAGAGATCATCTAGTCCAACTTCTGTTTTGCAGATGAGAAGAACATGGGGCAGTAAGAAGGACATGTCATACACTCACCAACAGGCAGAGCCAGATCTAAAACATAGATTTTTCTGCCTTTCAGATTAAACCAAACCAAACCAAAACAAACTAACCTATACCAATTTCATTTCTTTTTAATGTAGAGAAGCCAGAGGAAGCAGGTGTTGATTGTCTTATATTCACCAGGGATCCCACCTGTTGAGTTGAAGTGACTTGTCCAGGGAAATCCAGCTTGTTAAGTGCCAGAACAGGAAAGAAGTCAAGCCTATTTTGTGACTGTTTCACATTTTTGTATTCCTTTTTCTCTAGTCATATCAATTATCCATTCAACTGATTCCTTTCAGAGCCAGAAAGAACTGATTGCTAACCCTTTGGTAAATGGGACACTGCTTTACTCCATTTCCATGGTCATGAAATTAATCATGAATTGAACTGGAAAAGAAAGAATGGTTAGAAAGCCAGTATCTTGTTTCTATAAAACTGCAAATGGGCTGAAAAATGAGTTCAATCAGTCAACCGAACTATCATTTTTATCTCCATAATATCAAAAAAAAATTGTTGTGGTGAATTTTTTTGATAAATTCCAGTGATTATTTTGTCAATATTAAAGTCAGAATTTTGTGAGGCAGTACAGCAAAGTGGTAAGGAGATGGAATATACAGCCAAATTGCAAAGTCAGAATTTTTTATGTAAATGATGTTTTCTTGAACTATGTATTATATCATTTCCTGAAGCTAGAAATTATATATATATATATATTACACACACACACATTTGACTTCATGCATACATAGCTGGCTTTCCTGAAATCCAACCCAGACCTTTTGGCATTGGTATGCCATGTGTTTAAAAGTGATCTGCTCTCCCAGATCTGGAAGAGCACTCTATTATGGTGATAGAGTGGGACTTTTCTTAAGTTCACATCATAAAATCAGCATTCAAATGTCAAAACCTAATTTACACCCAGTATGCAGTTAGTACTCCCTCTCCTCTCTACCTTTACCTCTTTGTTCACACCCCAGACATGTGAAACGTTTTTGAGTATCTCTTTTTCCTCTGGTAGATGGTAAGCTCCTTTGGTACAGTGACCGCACATTGTTCCTCGTGCTTACTTGGCCTCTTTCCCACACTGTAATCTGTTCGGAGCTGTTGCTCTCTTACCTGGCAAATACCCAGTCAAAATTTATATTGTTCATGATGTTATTTACTTGGAGATACACCTGCGCAGAGTCTAGGATAACTGAATTTACTGTCATCCTCTCCTGTAGAAGAATCCAATGATATATTACAGTAAGCCCAGTCTAAGAGGAAAATGATGAGGAGCCTTAGACTTTGACTGTTGTTTATGAGGGGCCAGAAATAAGTAAGAGAATCAGAATTCTTAGAGTATAATTTAATACACTTAATCCAACCAAGAAACTTTGACTCTGTTTCTTGTACATTTTTCAGTAATTTTGTACTCATTTTCACCTTTATTCTCAAAATTAAGATGTCATATTATGATTGTTTTGTTTATACTTTCTCTCTTGGTTATTATTATTCTGTAAGTTTATGACAGCAACAGCCTGAAATTTCAATAAACCAGGAAAACCATACTGAGGAAGTGGGTGGTAATTGGCAAAAGGAAAGCATAATAATATGGAGAGAATTAGTCAAAAGCTGTTGTAATAATTTGGCTCAGTTAGAACATTCATTTATTTTGCGTTTCTTGTGCAATGTATTATAACATTATTGGAGATGACTTCATGGGTCAAGTGTCAAGGAAGAAACCTCATATTTTTATTTAGCATGAAGAGATCCAAATTTGCCGGAAAGTCAATATTTATCAGGGTCACTTCATTTAATATTTTTATTTCCTCCATAACTTAATCCCCCTTTTGGGGGTTGACAACTGTAGTCAGTGGTTTAGTTTTTCTCATTTTGTCAGAAATGGTGTGCTACCAACCTAACTTCCTGTTGCTAGAAGTTAGACTAGGCTAACGGTGCCTTTTTTCTCGGGAGAGCATGTCTCTGTGGTCTGCAAACATAGGTATTAGTGGACTTCTTGGCATTACTGTCAGGTTTCAGTGATGTTTGGGCTCCTTTTTTAGGAGTTTTGGGCCATCCATTTGAGCATTTATGTCTTGTAGGAAGCACAAGTCTTTATGAAAAATCCATGTGCAGACACTTATAATATAACAAAAACTTAAATCCAACATAGGGAACTTGGCCATACACATGAACTTTTCTGTGCTATTTAGTTTCAAAGCCACTGAAAAGGAAAACTGACTTGAGATTAGATGATAACTATAAAGAATCCTTGGTGTAATTCCAAACTCAAGTCAACCCTTGAAGAAGTTGAGAAAACTGACCTATCTTTTCAAAGGTCCATTGTTTGTCTCCGGTGTCTGTCTACCTAAGCATTGCTTTTCTATGATCACAGAGGTATCAGAACATTTGCAGCCTGCATGAAATTGCATCTTGTAATTTTTAGGAACCTATGTGATTTCCACAATGCTGAGAAATATTTCTACATAAAATGTGTCTTCCAAAAGAGAAAACAATTTAGTCACATTATACAACTGTTCCTTCAGATGCACACAAATGAATAACCTCATATATTTATATATTAGGTAAATATATTTATCCCAATTTTCTTCCCAAATATTTAGAATTGTTCCATTTTACGTTCTATTCCATTACCTATCATTAATGCTACCTAATATATGTGCAGTAGTTTAGTATCCAAAACATTTTCACATCCATCCTTTAATGTTTTTCTCTTTGCTTTTTGGCTTCTCATTTGGAGAGATTTTCCTTGATGTGACCGACTTTTTGATAGAAATATACTTTTATTCAGCCCCCTAATTAATAATTTTATTTCCACAATCAAGGTCTTAAAATATTTTTATTTCTATAAGCATAGTTTTAGATTCCAAGAAAACTTTTGGTGTTCTGTCTTTTCTTTTTCCACAGCAGCAATTTTTTTATTGATACAGTATTCTCTGGAAACTTGTGCAGGATGATTGTTTTAAATTTCCCTTTCATGAGAATTTTCTCTTTCCTAAGGTATTGGTTGTTTCCTTCTTTATTCTTGTTGGTTTTCTCCCAACACTTGATGATCTGTAGTGGTTTGTTTGTGTATATGAATGGAAGAGAGAAGGGAAGAGGCAAGGAAGATAAGGAGATGGCATGATGACTTTTCCACTGACTAGGTTTATTCTTCTCCCCGGAGTCTACACTGAGGTATTTAATACCGCAGTATGTGGGAGAAAGGAAGTTATGACTCATACTTATGGGTGCAGTCTAGAGCAAAGGTTAGTTTTACCTCCTAAATCTGTATACTTGGATTCAGCAATTCTAATTCTAGAAATTTACACTAAGGGAGTAATCAAGGTAATATGTGCCAAGGACTAGGTACAAGGATATTCATCACAGTCAACAATGCAAGAATAAAACAATGCAATGTAGTCTTTTGGTTTCTGGTTTTTAAAAAGGCACTTTTAATATTTTGCCTCAAAAGTTGATATTTGTTATAGGTTTTCGGTTGCCCTCTTTGACCAGATTATAAAAATTTCCCTGTGTTCCTAGTTTACTACAAGCTTTTAAGATCTTAAATCTTTTCCTTGTTGAATTTTAGCAATTGTTCTCTGAGGTTACTAGATAATGTCTCCCATTCTCCCTCTTTTTCTGTTAATATAGAAGTTACATTATAGCTCTTTCTTAGGTGTTTAACAATGTTGAATTTCTTGAGCATAATATGATCATAGGTTAAGATTCCCAAAGTATTCTTTTGCCAAAATATATCTTAGAATAATTGCACATATACTCATGACCTTAAATTTTTCTTATCATATCTGCTTGTTGGGTGTGGCAGACAAAATAATGCCTCCCACTCTAAAACATGGACAAGTTGTAATATCTGTAACATGTGAACATTCTGTTATTTGGGAAAAGAAATTTTGCCAATGCAATTAACATTAGGAGTCTTTTTACATGGGAGTGTTGTCCTGGACTATCCAGTTGGACCCAATCTAATCATATTAGTTTTTAAATGCAGAGAACATTTCCCAGCTGTGGAGAATGAGAGAGAGGTAGAAAAAAAAAAGAGGGAGATTGGACAGCTCCTAGAAACCAATTCTTTAAAACTCAGAAAGGACATAACCAAGGGGGAGGGTGGGAGCGGGGGAGGGGGGTGGGATTGGCTGGGGTGGGGGGAGAGTGGTGGGGGAAAAATTCAAACTGTAATTGAACAACAATAAAGTAATTTAAAAAAAGAAAAAAAAAACTCAGAAAGGAACATAGCTCTGCCCACACCTTAATCTTGCTTGGTGAGAGCTGTGTCAGGCTTCTGGCCTCTAGGACTAGAAGGTAATAAATGTATGCTGTTTTAAGCAACTCGGTTTGTGGTAGTTTGTTACAACAACAATAAAAATTCATATATCTGGTTTTGTCATTAAGATCATACTTGGCTTAGAAAATGAAATGGGATTCCTTTCCTTTTGTTTCCATTTTATGAACAAAAAAAATTTAGTAAGACATTTTCTTTAAAATTATCTGGGCATACTACTGGCTCTGTAAAGTATTTTTTTAAATATTGATTTAATTTAAATTGCTATAAGATTTGAAGGGGGAAAAAAGTTTTCCTTGACTTTCATAGGGTTCTTGGCTAGATCTGGAAGTTAAACTGACAAAGACAGAAAACTAAAGGAATTCATTTAGTACAAGATTTACATGACACAAGAGCCTTATAAGGAGATAAAGATTTGAAGAAACAGTTAAACTTGAGTGGTTCTGTGCTAGGCTCGGTGAGGAGCCGACAGTCATGTAAAGTGTGATAGGTCAAAGACTAGTAAGTGTACTAAAACTGGGAGAAATTTAGCAAGTCCTGTTTGTTAGAATTCTCTTGGTGTCCCTTTGTCTTTGGAGATAAAGATGCTCCTTTCCTCCTGTATAAAGTGGGCACACTCATTTGAAGGTCTTATGTCCTATTTCAGAGGAAAAGGTCAAGGGCAAGGTCAGAATGACCTTCCTTCTTTCCTGTTTTCTCAAACTCCTTTAGCTTAAAATATTCAATATGCCAAGATGCCATATTTTGGAGTAGTGTCTCTTGAAACCCATCAGATTATTTTTAATCTTATAAAATTAATATTACTATTAAAAGATTACCCTTTTATTATATTACTTTGTTTCCAGGAAATTCAAATTTTCCTCCATCCAAATGTAAATGTTCATAGTGTTCTGATATTATCTTTTAAATCTTTGATCTGTCTTTAGTTATGTTCCCTTTTCCATTACTAATGTTATTTATTTGGCTTTATCTCTTTTTATTTACTTACTTTTTTTGAACAATTCACCAATAATTTGCCTATTTGGTACATAAATTGTTTTCAGTTTGTTTGCTTTTATGCAACTTTGGCCTTTTTTTGGTAGTGATTTTCTTTTTTCTGAATAACATACCTTAGAAGTTAGTTTACTGAAATCTGACACCTCTGAGCTCAAGTTTGGTTGACAAGTTTTAGTCAGTTGAGATCTCTGACTATGGGAGCCTTTCCCCTGACCCCTTTGGGGTTCCAGACTCAAGGCCTTTGGCATGATTACCAGGTACAACTTTTTTGACACCAACTAATAGCTTGGTATTGGGCTTTTGGAAAAGCTAAACACCTGACCTGTGGAAGCTTTGTGACTCTCACCCCATTTTTAGGGTGGGTCAACTGGGATTCAATGACTAACAAGTGATAAAGGCCCACTTATCAGGTGAAAATGATGTATTCAAGAGCACAGCCCAGTCGGCCCTGGTAGCATTTCACTTTGACATGAAAAGTGGCAGCTTCCCTCTGGGGATATTTCATCTCCCACCTGTTTCCCGGAGTGACACCATTGGTTCAGTTGGGGGCCCATCACTCAGAGAGATTCTCCTAAATGCTAGTCTGGTTCACTGATGGTGAACATCTACGTATGTTGTAAGCAATTCAACTTCCATCAATTTAGAATACAAGTACATATTTTGCTGTGTATAATAGCACCCACGTTTAGTACTACCTGTGTATAATGTGCATTCTTACTATTTCCTCAAAAATTTGGGCAAAAAAATGTGGCTTATACACAACAAAATATGGTATATTGATATGTGTGCATAAAGTCATATTTGTAAAGATGTTTATTTTGGACAGCAAATGACAAGTAGCTGCTAAAAACCTCTCATTTAGGAACTGGACAGAGAAATGAGTTGTTCCACACAAACCATAGCAAATTATCCCAAAATATGCAAAATAAAGATAATGTTAACAATTTTTTGTTTGTATGGACAGTGAGTACTCTCAGTGTTGTGTAAGTGTGAATAAAGGCATGTTTTGTTACCTCTTGCATTTGCTGACCAGCTGCATGCGTCCTGACAGACAACAGTGTGCTTGTTTGGCACGCTTTAAGGCAAGACCTTTAGTCTCCTCCCTCAAATCCCCAACCCCCTAGTCCCACAGAAACACCATTCCTACCTTTTCCCATACAAATTATTGTTTCAAGATGTATTTTTATGTAAAATCTCAAGGAGGTGAAAAATGTAAAGTTTATCATTTTCATGTAAAAATAGCAACTATGAGGGGGGATCCAGCAATTGGAATTTATTTATAAAAAATTGTGTATTTACTCTTAGATGTTTAAATTTCAGTCACCTTCAAAGTACTCTCCATCTGGTGCAATACACCAACTGAGGTGTTTTTTCCACTGCTCAAAACAGTTTTTGAACTCGTTGATTTTGACATTTAGTGTTTCTGCCATTTTTGTTGTTGTTTGTTTGTTTCACCTCTTCCACATCAGCAAAACGTCTCCCTTTGAGGACATTTTTTCATCTAGGGAAACAACAAAAAAAAGTCACTATGGTGAGATCCAGTGAATAGGGAGGGTGGGACATAGAGGTCGAGCCATTTTTGGTCAAAACAGCTGAACACTCAGCGTGATGCGGGCAGATGTGCTTGTAAACCACCCTTCATGAAATGGGCAAATGCATTGAAACACTCTTCAGAAAAGTTCACTGAAGCCTAATGTGGCCTCTCACAATAGCGCCAGCTGGCACACTGATACAGATGGGTTCCTAGAACACTCACCTAGCGAGGGAAGCTTGTCCTGCAAGGGGCCTGCCCTCCAGAAGATAATTCCGGTTATTTTGGGGTTCTCCTTCATATAAAAATGTTTGCATGCACTACCACAAGGTGCTGGTAATAGGAGTGCCTCTGAGAATAGGGCAGGGGAACCTTGGAAGTCTTTGGTGAAAATAAATCTTATTTTCATTGCTATATATAAAGAATCACACTTAGGTTAAGATGTATTATCTCTGGGTAGTAAAAATCCAAAGGACTATTTATTTACTGCCTATTACTCATTTTGTGTTATTTCTACAAGAACTTGAATTTATTCCAAAGACAAAAAATATTAAAATATTTGAAATGCATTATCCAGCAAAAATCCCGACAAAGAAAGGCTGTATCTGTATATTGGTAGCTGGGGGGGCAACAAACATTGTCATAATCTCTGTTGCTGAAAAGAAAAAAGCAATCCTGAATATAAATAAACCTGGATGTTAATATTCGGATAGGGAAAGGGGGAAAATGACACACAACTAGGAAGGCAAATGTCTAGCAGAGAAATAAATCTAGCTGCAAAATTACCTATTAGAAAATTTCTCAAAGACCAACCCAATAATATCTTGCTTTTATTATTTGTTATGATATCCTCTTAGAGACAAGGGTATGACCACTCAGAGAAACAAACAGTACTGTAACAAGGAATTCTCAGTTCCACTCATTAGGTTTCAATAGCAGTCTCTCTGGGGCTTCTGGCGGGGATTCTTTTATTCCCACAGCACTTTGAAGGGTTTCAGATGGAGAACACTGCGCAGTTGCCTTTGCACACCCTCCAGACGGTGGAGCATGCATTTGGGAGCAGCAGCTTGAAGTTCATCTTCTGGGGCCTGTGAAAATATCTTCTGCCTTTGTACACTGGTGACCTAAAAGAAAAAAAATACCTTCAGTCATTGCGCTGGTATATACTACCAATACTCTTCTCAAGTTAATAGTAACCCACACAAGCCAGTTTGTAAAATTCCAAAGGCGTAAGGTAGGTCCTTCATCTTTTAGGAAAACAACACCTCCAAAACAATTATTTTATTTCATCCTTGGCTTGTTGCTAATAGCAACAGAAAGAATGCCCGGGGGTGTCATAATAATCCTCCATTAAATCCCTAGTGTTTAAATTTTAATGCTATAATTCAAGAGCTGACAAAAGCCCATTGAGTGCGTCTATGGGGTGGAAAACAGGCGGGCCCATTTTCTCAGGGGTGATGCTATAGCAACATGGAATGAATTTGGAGTCAGGGAACAAGCAGTCTCCACGCTTTGTTTGCATTTCCTGGCTAAAAGAGGAATCCAACATTATAAATTTTATCTAAGTAGTTATTTTGATCAGCAGGGAGATAGCTCCCTTTGTACCTCTGTTTACATTGAAAACAGAGAGAAGGTAACAAACTAGGACTGGAAGAAAAGACATGCCAACAAATATACTACGAAATGGCTCTCAAAGTGACCACTTTAGAAACCCCCAGAGTCCTAGCCCTCCTATGTTTGACACTCAACCCTTTCCCTTGGACAAATGATGCTTTTGCACGTGGAGAAGTATTACAATTCTCAAAATGCCTTTTTAAAAGAAGAAGACAAAGAGGTCTGATCACAATCCTTGAATGTGACCCCCTTACACTCACCCAAGTCATGGCAAAGTAAAGTGTTGTTGATTACGGCTAGCTCTTTATAACTGTTTGTTTAGTGGCAGGATTATTTTCCTAAAGAATAAACAAATATACCTGCATCAAAATTGCCCATTGTGCAGCAAATGGCAAAAACAAACAAGAAACCCTACCTAATTCCCAGAAGTTTGTGCTGCCAACTTTTCTGCCCTAGGCATCCGTGTCTTTTCACTTTTGGTTTTAGTGTTGAACTTCAGCATAACTGAGTCGGTGTCCAATAGTAAAATACTACATTTGGGGTGGTTCTCCAATAAGGTGTAGTTACTTACAGACTTTATTTATATGGCCCACAATAGACAAACATGAAAGATGGTAGGTTTCCAAACGCTAAGTCACAGACAAATATATCTATAAACCATGTAGCTCAACAAAATGCAAAGCCATTCCTTCTTTCCATCCTCTTTTCCAGGCCCTCACTGTCTCATCTCAATAATTAAAAATTCTTGCCCCTCCCAACCTTTTATGACTTCTAGTGTCTACCTCTTAAAATTAATTCGTCCTAAATTTGGCAATACCAATCATCTTCCTAAAATAATAACAAAATTTCTCCGCTGTTCAAAAATCTTAGATGCCTATCAAATCAGATTCATACTCCAACAGTTTAATTCCACTGTAATGAGCCAAACTGTTTTAACTGGCTGTTTCATTAATACATCTTGCTGATACTGTCCTCATAGTATTTCATTAATGGACCCTGCCTAGAAATTTTCCTATCATTACTTTGTTCATTCTTCAAACTCATTTTAAATGTCACTTTTCCCAGAAAGCCTTCCAGAATCACTCTATCTAGAAAAGATTTTCTTCTTTTTTATTCCTAAACTCAACATGGAACACGCATAGTCGTCATTGGGAGGGAACTTCATTTCTTTTAATAAACTCTCTGACTAATTTCCCTGAAGATAGGGACTACATATTTAATTATTTTCCTTTGACTCATTTCATACTTGGAAAGAAATGTTTTTTTAAAGAAAATATTCTCTAATTGCACTGCTTAGCTGTTTTGGCCTATGAGGTACACCAAGTATGATATTATCTATAAAAGGAAGTTATGCAATTTAAAATCTTAGTAAGTAACATAGTATGATCAAGTGCAAGCTCCTTAAATAAAAGAATGGTTTAGCATAAAATGACAAATAAAGGCTAGGTTAGGTTATGCTGCATGAATAAGCAACTCCAACATCTTAGTAGTTTATCATGATAATATTGAACTTGTATCATGTTACCCATACCATGAACACTGGCAAAGGGATTCTGTTCATCATAGCCACCAAGGGACTCAGGCCATTATAAGTTCCTTCTCTGCACATGTTTACACAGTCAGGGTCAGAGAAGGGGCCCTGGTGAACTGCACCATACTGGCTTTGAACATTTCTGTCCAGAAGTGACATACATCATTTTCTCTTCTGTGCATACAACGTAAGTCAAAACAAGTCACATGGCCAACCTGGCTTCCAGGGCACAGAGAAGTACAACCTTGCAGGCATTCAGAAATATAGATATTTTGAAATTTTGGGAGAATTGCACTAGTGGCTATTGTCCTATATTT
>VMDR010034505.1:0-11046 GCA_007922815.1 Macrotus californicus
TGGTGGGGGGAAAAAGGAAACTGTAATTGAACAACAATAAATTTTAAAAAAAATAAGTAAATAAAGGTGAATGAATATTGTAAGTGGGAAAAAATTTAAAAAAAGAACAATCTAACAATGGCCAGAGGAGAGGGGGGTGGGAACAGTGGGGGGAAGGGTTTCTAGGAAACACTATAAAGGACACATGGACATAACCAAGGGAGAGGTTGGGAGCTAGGGAGGGAGGTAGGATTGGCTGGGGTGGGGGAAGTGGTGAGGGGAAAATGCAGACAACTGTAAATGAACAATAAAGTAATAAAATCTTAAAAAAATAAAAGAAAAAGAAAAAGGAGGAAAACATCCACAGTGCATGAAGGCAGTCAATAGGGGATAAAACTGATAAGATCTTAAGATATTTTAAGAAACAATGTATTTATTCTCTTTATGGTGTTTGAGAGATTCCAGTATTGATCTTTAGCTAATATGAAATATCTTTAGTTTCCATCTGCTGTGCTCCTTAATGCTCACACCTTTCTTTGGCTACGTTATGTGAGTCACTTGTGTGTAGGATGTGCACAGGTCGGAGAGAGTCTGCCATGAAGACAGACGCTCTCCAGAGACAGCTCTGTCCTGCAGAGTTGCTCTGTGGCTGCCATATACTGGTGGCATCATACTGGGGCAGAAATCCATGAAAAATGTCCCAGGGGAAGACAGCAGTAATTTAAGATGTGTCCTACTCATTCTCTCCTAGACATTCACCTCTTACCAGCCAAGGTTTCATGCCCTGGGACTGTCCATTATGAAATCTACCTGAGGAGGAACAGTAACTAATTGCTGAGAGGCCAATAACTTTGGTCGAAGACTCTTCAGAAGAAAATACCTAATGACAACATTCAGACTTCACTTGAACCAAACTATATATTTGCTTTCTGGAATTTCCTCGTACCCTAAAACAAAATGCCTGGCAATAAATAAATCCTTGAATACTCTACTCATGCATATTAAAACTTAGAATTTGTTTCCAAGTACTAGTCTTCATAGTATCTTCCTGATGATTGTTACTTTTTCATTGCATTTTAATCATGCTAAGTTTTATAAAATATTTGCAATCACATCTGATTGTAACTGGCCATGTAAAATCACAAAGTGTGCAAAATAGTAGCAATATAGAATAACACAAAAGAAGTAAAATAGTTCTATAATAGGATCATCGTGAGGAAGTGACTAGTCTAAGAAAAGGTTTAGATTGGACCAGAGAGAAAGGAGAAAAAAGAGCATTCTATATTTTAACAGAATACTCAGCGTAACAGACTCATCTAAATAAATATTTCAGCCTACCTACCTACACACACACATACACATACTACACAGATGCTCACACATGCATACAGAGAACCATCATGAAACTCAAAGGGGACTTAAAAGGCCTGTACAAATAAGCTTGTCACCGCCACATGACTTTTTCTTGATTTTTAAAATCACTTTCAGGGCAATTTCTGAGCTGCTAGTGCTAAAATATATGCTCAGAAAAGGGAAGGACAGCCTGGCTCTTAGGCTGTGTTAAGATGCAATATCTATTCAACCAGAACTCTCACTGGTTTGAGGCAATTCTCGGGCTTATATGAAAGGAATTATTTGTTTTTAACAAAACAGACATTTAAAGGATTTCACAGTTGCAATTCAAAGCACTTGACATCACCATTCCTGTCAGTTCTGATCACCCATGTGGAGATGTACAGAATGGGGAGATGGGGAACATACATTGAAGGGTGACTCCATGTTATCTAACTGAAGAGCAAAATGCTGCATCTCAGGAAAACAAGTCTAGAAAAGTGAGGCCCTTATATCAAAGGAAAATACAAGCTTTGTTTTTGCTGTGATTTCAACAGCTGTGCCTCCATTCTGGGATTGATGCTTTTTATCTAACAGCAGGAAAGGAGGTGATTGTGTACTATGGTAGCAGATACAAAAGGAGAGAATATTAATGCAGAGGCTACAACTCAATTTTCCCATAGACTGTATGTACCCTCCAGAAGCCCAGGACTCCCGGACCCAGCAGAATGAGATAGAGCTGGTTGTATAGATTGTGACAAGTCATCACATTATAAGTCTGCTGGAAACTCTGATGGAGTCACAATGTTTTCTGGTTGCTGGGAAGAGATCAATGAATTAGAAGGCTCTTAAGAGTTAGTAGCATAGCTATAAGGCAGGTGATTTGTACAGATGATTCCTTCATCTCCTTTATAGCGCTGGCTGGTTAGGCCATCAAGGGATGGCAGTGGCAGCATTAGTCACTGCATTTAGACTTTTGATCTGTGAAATAAGGAAAACATCCTTCCTTTCTCCTGTCTGTCCCTCTTACAGCAGGAATGGGATTTAGGCAAGTGAGGCATTACCTTGGGCACCAAATTTAAGAGGGTGCCAAACACATCATGATAATATTCCAATAGAACATTTTAAAGTGAAATCAATGCAAAAAATATCCATAATGAACAAAATATCACATTTTTAAATTAAAAACAGAATATAATCCTATTTTTGTATCACTCAACTCACCTGCCTCAATCTAGTTCTGATCTGGCTCTTCAGAGGACTGTTAAAAGCATTAAATAATGGATATGTCAGGTAGTTCCCCAAAGAAAGAATACTATTACCCTTGTGCTCCTTCTACAGTTCATACATGAACCTACGGTGCTCTTTATAAACAATAACCCATTTAATCCTTGTAACCATTTGAGGTCAATATTACTGTTTCATTTTACAGATGTTGGAACTAAAATTCTCATAAGTCAAGTATCTGGGCTAGGATTTGAACCTTGGGTGTCCAACTCTATCTCTGTGTTCTTTTCACTCTATTGTGCCATTATCCACTAATAATGAAACCTGTACTGAAACTTGTTTGATTGTTCTAAAGACTTAAAATAATACAGAGAGGCCAGGTGGGAGAACTGTGCTAAATGAGCTGATAGTTCAACTGAGTTACCTACCCTTCCCCGCAAAAGAACCATATGTCCCAATATATGAGCCTATTAGCAAAATCCATCTCAGAAATAAGGTTATAAGGATACCCAAGGGTGAAATCTGAGGTTGGTATAGGAGGAGAAGGTAGAGGGGAAGGTATGACTCCCTTTGGTGTTTGTTTACTTATTTTTTTTTACTTATTTTTAAAGAGTGGTTCAAATAAACCACATAGCTTTATTTAAATGTGAAACTTCCAGGAAAGTCTGTCATCCCTTGTTCCAGCATCCTGAAACACTTTCTAACACAGACCAGCAATTTCCCATCTAGTTCTCTGCTAGGCCAGCTCTTGGATTCTGGAGTGTATGTGGCTGAAGAAGTCCATGTGGCCCCATAGCAGGCCCCATAACAGATGTAAGCACTGCTACCCAAGAGTCTGTTGATTTTAAGACTAATGTTCTGAGGTCCACTGCACCAAACCTACTGGCTGACCCTGGATAATCAGTAAATCCAGTAGCTGCTCCTGAACCTGTTCCTAACATTTTCACTGCTAGAGTTATTCTTAGCCACTCTCATCTAATGGAGAAAGAAGTTAGATTTTTTTATGACATCTTGCCCTTTTTTAACTTCTTTATAATTAGTTGTTAATTCATTCCAGTATCTTTCTGTTGAGTCATAGAACAAATATTCTTCTTATCAGTGTTCTAGGTAAAAAGGAAGTTGCTCTACATGTAGAAATTTGCAATATCTGACCTGGGAGTCACCAATAGTCTTCTAGCTCTAAAGTTCTGTGTGTGTATTACAGAGAGGTATAAGAAACATAGTAGAAACAAAAACTGCAGCACATAATGGGGAGACTAATCACAAAGAATGGCCTGGAGGAGAGAAGACCATGTTAAGAGAAATCACTTCCCATTTTATAAATTCTGAAGAGTGATTAATTTTTAACAGAAGCAAAAAAAAAAATGTAGAGCTGCCAGGCTGTAACCTTGGCTGGGGTGTGAGGGTTAGGTAAATAGAGGGAGAGAGGCTATTCCAGATATTATAGACACACAAAAAGCATTTTAACAAGCCATTTATATTATTCCAATGCTCACTAAAGGTTGAAAACCACTGGGCCCAAGCATAGTACCAATGTCTTTTTAAGATATTTCCATTAAATTACTTGTAGAGGGAAATCAGGGAGCTTTAAGAAAAGGTCATAGTATAATAAGAGTTCCTGGAAAACAGGGATGTGACGGCCCATCTGCATACTCATTTCACATTATCTAGGAATGTGGTAAGCATGATACTCCTCCTGTCCTTTTGATGACTGATGCAAAATTACTGATGGTTCCAGGACTGAGACTCTGTAACCAAAAGGAGGGACAGAGTTTACCTCTAACTACTTGAAGGCACACCTGAAGTGGGTGGAAGGGAAGGGACTCAGGCTCAGTTTAGGTTGACTGTGGTGAGAAGAAACAATTTTGAAAACAACAGACAACATTATATAATGCTACTGGTAGCATTAGCTGATGCTATATTATAACTTATAAATTTATCACAAATTCTAGGGAGATAAGGAGACAATAAGATATGAAAAGCTGAGATCAAAGACAAGAAAGAAAAGAAGAAAAATATGTTTCCATGATTCTATACTGAGCAACAACCAATATAGAAACACACTGTGCCTTGGAAGAAAATTAGGGACTTCTACATTCAACTTCTGAGAGCTGTAGAATTCTATATCAGAAACACACTTGAGATCAATGAAGAATGTTAACTTAGAAAAAAAATGCTAATGTTTCTGCTCAAATTTTAATAATCTTGTGAAGATGAGATCAAGGAAGAAAAGAAGCCATCCTTCCCTATTACCAGTCACAAAATCTGAGAATGAACATAGCAAAATACACAGAGAAGCAAGTTTCCAGAGGAGATTACTGTCTGAACTTTATATACTTTTCACTCTGATGGGTGACTATGATGATCATGTAGCATTATGGAAAAATCATGTTTTGGGTCCTTAAGGGTTTGTTGGGTTGAAACAAAGGCTCTCTCTCTCTTCACTAGCTTTCATTATTAAAATATGTCCTACAGGAGGGGTGTCAAACTCATTTTCACCAGGGGCCACATTAGCCTCACAGTTGCCTTCAAAGGGCGAAAATAATTTTAGGACTGTGTAAATGTAACTACTCTTTAACTGTTAAGGAGTTGAAATTACATTTGGCCCTTTGAAGGCAACCGTGAAGCTGATGTGACCCCCAGTGAAAATGAGTTTGACACCCCTGTCCTACAGTCTTATTCTATTGTAATATTTTTCTGTTACTATAATAAGCTACCATAAACAGTGGTTTAGAACAACACAAATTTATCAACTCACAGTTTTAAAGTCTCACATGTCTAAAGTCTGACACAGGTCTCAAATGGGCTAAAATCAAGGTGTCAGCAGTTCTGTGCTCCTTTCTGCAGGCTCTAGGGAATCTGTTTCCTTACCCTTTCCAGCTTCCCATGGTCAACAGTATTCTTTGACTCGTGCCTCCTTCTTCCTTCATCTAATCTAGAAACACCACATCTCTCTGTGGCCTCTCTTCCAAACTGACACTCTCCTCTCTGTCTACTTGTAAAGACCAATGTGACTAGGTTGAACCACTTGAATGAGATATAGGATAATCTCTCCATATCAAAGTCCTTAACTTTTATTTAAATCTACAAAATCCTTTTTGCCATGGGAGGGAATATCCATAGGTTCACAAGTTCCAGAAATTAGGGCATGGATATCTTTGTAGGTGAGAGATAGGAGAAGCACATTATTAAATTGACCATATAGATCTGCTTTTATTCATAACAGATGAAATATTTACTTAAGCATATTTGTAATATGAGTAAAATTCTTTAAAACACTGTCCTAAATGTTTAAAATTTTGACTTCCTCAAATTTTTTATCCTGACATTAACAATGTAAAGGGTAACATGAGAAAAAATAGGACAGAATTAGGAATATAAAAACATTATAATAACTGCTATAATTATCAACATTGAATAAATAGCTAGTGTATGCCTGAGTGAGGTAAAGAAGGGCATAATCCAGGGTTGGAGAGATGACTCTAAGCCATTTGAGAACTTCTAGGCCAGGGATCCATATAGAACACTTACATTATTTTGCACGGCATGCTATATAATATTCAATTTCAGAAATGCCTATTTTGAACTGTATAATCAAAAATTTATACTAAAGCCAAATGCCAATGGTTTTGGGTCAACCATCATTGAAAAATATTTTTAACTTCTTTCATCCCAAAATAGAGAAATAATAACAGTACTCAGTGTGCCAGTTTGTTTCAGAATATATGTTATTAGTAAGCACAGCCATTTTGAGAAATCATGAGATTGCTCTACACTAAAATTATCCATAAAAAAGGAAAGTGCATATTGACTGAAGTCCTGCTCCTAGCCTATGCAAAACTGGAAAAATCAATATGAAAGGCCTTTGTCAGTGAGCAGTTGAGAACTGTTATATCAGTCATTTTTCCTCTCTTTAATTTCCGTGATGTTTTAAATTCCCCATTATAACAATATGAACCATAAATTTTCATTTCATTCATCAACAGTAACCTATGTTCAATACGTTCATTAAGTAGGAAGTTGGTGTGTTCCCAAGCATGCAAGTGATTTCTTCTTAATTTGGTTTATCCTTTATCCTATTAATCTATGGTTTGCTATTGTTGTATATATACTAGTTTTTTACCTCTACATGGCAGTGAGTGAAAGACAGGCAGATCCATAGGCCTTCTTATGTCATTTATAAAGCAAATCCAAACTAACTCAGTGTGAAGTATTTAATACTGTATCTCCAAATGATTATATAAAATGTATATTATATTATAGCATTATTCTATATATTAGTAATTATTCTTAAGAAATGAAGTAGTTTTGAAAAAATATTACATTAAAAGAGGTCCAATTTATAATGTCCTGTTTTAAGTTTGCAAGTCATTTCTTTCCATCAGTATTATGTATTTTGAACAAAATGTTCACATGAGGCGATTCATGCTAGTATACATTCATTTACCCTGTTATTTGTAACATTAAAAAAACTATAGACTAAATAGTTAATCTTATCAAGGTATGTTCACCAGGCTGGCAGCAGCAGCAGATGGAGATATGACAAGGCAAGTTTTCCACCTGTAAGGCAGCCCTGTTGAATCAGATCACTGAAGGTGACACCTATTCATTATTTTTTTCATGCTTTCAGGACTAATTTATCTCTTTTGGCTAGTATTAGTGTGTATCAGCGATCCTTGAACTCGCAGGAACATCGGTCACCTGGAGGTTTTGTGAAAACACAGATCCCCAGAGCTCCCGATGAGGCAGAGAATTCCATCAGAGTTCTGTGTATAGTGAGTGACCAGCCTCCTTCCTCTAGCTCCTTTGCCCTCTTTTCCTCAGGAATCCTTTTCTCTGGAATTCCTCTTCTCTGAGGAATCCAGAATCGCCATGGCATTTACTATTACCAATGTGGTATTAGAAGTTGCTTTGCTCCTATAGTTCAAACCTAGTGCCATTGCTTGGTGGTGTAGACCAACAGAATTTTTAAGCCTAAAGGCAGAAACCAGAGAGAATCTGAGGTTCTCAAGTTATTCTACCTCTTTCTGTAAATTTAACACATTTGAGCCATAGAAAATCTTCCTGATGATGTGGTCAAAATTCTCCAAATGTAGCCAAGTGGGAAGTAAGGTTTATAGAGGAAACCCATCTCCATGAAGCAACTTATACAATTAAAATATTTGTGCATGCCAGGAAAAACTCATGGGAAATCATACTATGGGTAAAGGGATAGGACCAACCTAGTTATTTTCCTCAGAACTGTCTGGAGCTTCTGATAAACACTTTCCTGTATAAAGAATTATTTGTCCCCAAACTGCCACTCTACACTTAGAAAAACACACCAAAATAAGGAATTGTTTGAGGGCACAAATCTCTTCCCAGCCAGGATCAGTTGGGGTTTCTGGGCACAGGGCTGAGATGGCTGAGTTCCAATTTGGGCTCCTGGGCTCTGGGTGCAGCAGAGGAGAGGAGGCCAAAGTCCATCTGCTGATCCACCCAATATTTAACCATGTATGAGTCTTGGTCATTATAAATAGTGTATTCAAACTCTCATACTTTTATGTGTGCATTACTAAAATTGAATGTCCATAAGCCCAAGCTGCCAGACAAGAAGGAGTGATTGGCAAGGGATGGGGACTCAAATAGAAAGGTGTGAAAGACTGAGAATTCCATCGTATACACAACAAGGCTGTTACAGGTGAGTGAAGTGAAATAATAAATCTTGCCTAAAAATCTGTAGAAGAGAATCACAGAAACAATGGAACCTCCCAGAAGCTCATCACCAGCTCCTGCCAAGGCCAGAATGACACTGACTGCAACCAGGTGGAGAAGGAAACAGAGGAATGAGAATCTGGGGTAGTTTCTAGCAGAAAATAATGCCTCACCCTGGCATTTAGACTTTAAATAAAGCCATCCAGAATTGTATGTCTATATAAGGCCCTGTAGCTTTCCTGAGCTTCTAGAAGAGCCTTTTCTGTCTCATAAATACTCCTTTGGTAGTATAATTGCTACCATAGTACTTCTGGCTGATAACTGTTGAGTACTACATCAGGTGCTGTGCTAGTGTTTACATGGATTACTTCTAATTCTCAGCAGCAACTTGAAATAGAGCCTGTTATCTTTATGATCAAACAGATAGGGGAACTGAGGCCCACATCAAGGACACAGAAGGTTTCTAATGAGGTAAAGTACCAAAGCTGGAACTTGAATTCAAGTCTGTCAGATTTCAAAGTCCATCCTCTGACCCACACATTTTGATATTTTCACTCTATTTTGGTTACCCTTATTAATTAAAAGGAAGCTTTCTGAGCTACTTCTATTTTCCTTCTACTTCTTCTATCTTAAAACAACTTTCTTTTCCTTTGACAAGGCAGAAAAAAGAAATTATTTCTATGGAGTGGGATCTTAATCTGGGAGAAGAGAATGGCCACGGTTTCTATATTGGTTTCCTGGGAAACTAGGAGACTTAGAACAACAGAAATGTATCATCTCACAGTTATGGAGGTTAGAAGTCTGAAATCAAGGTTATCAGTCCAGTTGGTTGCTTCTGAAGGTCTCTGAGGGAGTGTCAGTTTCATGACTCTGTTGGCTTCAGGTAAGTGTCAGCCTTCCTGGGCATTCCTCGGCTTGTGCAGCCTCATTACAATGTCTGCTTCTGTCATCAGATAGTGTTCTCAATGTGTCTGTGTTCAAATGTACCACCTTTTTCTTCCTCTTCTTCTTCTTCTTCTTCTTCTTCTTCTTCTTCTTCTTCTTCTTCTTCTTCTTCTTCTCCTTCTCCTTCTCCTCCTCCTCCTCCTCCTCCTCCTCTTCCTCCTCCTCCTCCTTCTTCTTCTTCTTTTTTTTATCCTAACCCAAGGACATTTTTTCATTGTCTTTTTTTTTTTTAGAGAGAGAGGAAGGGAGGGAGGAAGAGCTAGAGAGAGAAATGTCTTTGCAAGAGAGAAGCATCAATTGGTTGCCTCCCATACACACCAGGACCAGGGATCATACATGCCCAGACCAAGTATGGAATCTGCAACCTAGGTATATGCCCTGACAGGGAATCAAACCCACAACCATTCAGTTACAGATTGATGCTCCAACAGCTTAGCTACATTGGCCAGGGTCAAATAATCCCTCTTCTTATAGGGCACAACCATATTACTTTATCTTAAATTGATTACATGTGCAAAGACCTAATTTCTAAATAAGGTCACATTAACAGGTACCAAAGATGAGGATTTCATCATATCTCTTTAAGGGTCACAATTGAACCCACTGAAGTTTCTTACTCCTTGGGAAAAAAAGTATAGTTCTTTTTGGTTTTACTTCTTTTGGTAGCTTCTCCAACCACAGAAGTTCATCCTCCACATAGGCTTTAAAATTATCCTGCTGTAATGTTGCTCTGATGCTCATCACTCTGCAGCTCAAAGCTTTCATAGGGGATCATCTTCCTCTTCTGGCATGACCATCATCCCAGGATTTCCAAACTCAAACCAAATTACTTCCCTCCCTGAAAATTTCACCTGAGTTGTTGTCCCAGTATTATTAAAATCCTAAGCATTTTTCAAGCTCTTTTTAAATTGTGATATTCCATTATCCTAAAATTTTCAGTGTTGCTCCTCTGCTTCCAGGAATATTATTTTCTTGGTGATATTGAACTTTTTCTGTTCTTGGTCTGACCTAAAATTTCCATGATCAAGTTTTTTCTTTTTTAACCCTTACTATCTTATATTTTACTCCCCCAGGGGGAAGCAAACAATCAAATTTCTTTGCATCTTTTACATGTCCTGATATATAATACCTTTCACATAGACAGTACTAATTAATTGTTGGATGAGTTAACAGATACACTGTCAAGACTTTCAGAAAATTTTGCATTTTTCACAAAGATAGTTGCTATTGGAAGACTAATGAAGAATCTAAAGTCACTTTTTAGCTTTGAACTCTGACTTTCACATATGTAAAATGTAGATAGCAAAAATTACTCCATATTGTGTCACAAATATCAAGTGAAATGTTGGTAAAATTTCTTCATAGAATATATTGCACAATGTAGATATTGAATAAGCATTTGTTGGCTGTCAATGTGTTAATTTTCTGATTTTGCTTTAGTTTCTTAAAATGTTGAAAATGCTTGAGTGTTCAGAGGCATATCAATGAAAAGCTACAGGATACATTTTGGTCATCTCATCTTCTTTCTGGTCGATTGATTATCCAAATGTACCTGAGAGAGTCATATTTCTTGACTACTGTTTATATAGGTTTCAATGACTCTTCATTTTATTAATTTACTCTCCAATTCATTTCATAAAGACTCTGAGGAAACTGGCTCCTCATGCAGATTTAAGGCCATCTACCATCCTTGATATTATAACTTCCTTTATCTGTATTAGGGGGTAACATAATCTCCCATACAAGGTTGGTTTGGTGGAAACAATGTTTATTAACCACATTGATGATGAAAAATGATGAATTGAATTGAAAATCTCTTCATTGGTCTGTTATTCCTAATCTAGCAGCCCTAGCACCTACTTTTAAAGA
>VMDR010034506.1:0-11044 GCA_007922815.1 Macrotus californicus
TCTTTCATTATATCTTCATTATATAGCAGTTAACACCAGATAGCTGCATTTTCTAAATATGTAAGGTGATAATATGTCTTCATGTTTTCAGACTTCAGTCTATATGCGTTAATGGTGATTGCTGATACATTTGAATTTATTCCAATCTTCTTTATGTGTATTCTTTTTTGTTCCCTCTTTTTCAGTCTTATTTAGGTTTTTTTCTGCCTTTCTTGCCTTCTTTGGCAAGTACTCAGTTTGCAGTTTTATTTCCTCATTCTGTCTTCCCCTAGACTTGGTGAGAAGTTATGTTATGTTTGTCTCTTATTAATGTATGATTTACACATACTAAATAGCTCAGGTTTTTTAGTACAATTTGATCATTTTGGAATTGCAGCTGTATAATCTATACTCCCAAAGTATAGAAAACATTTTCATCACCCCTGAAAGATCCACTTTGCCCCTTCTCAGTCAGTCCCCACCCCCATTCCAGGAAACAACCATGATCTGATTTTTATTATAGATAGCACTGATTAGTTTTTAAATGTTATAGAATTTCCCATAATTTGAATCATATGATATTGTCTTTTGTGTCAGACTTTTTTCACTCAGCATATTTTTGAAATCCATCCATGTTGTGTGTATCAGTTGTTACTTTAAATTGATGTGTTATATTACATTGTATGAATGTAATATAAGTTTGTATTTTTGTTTTTTATTGTTTTTGTTTTAAAAAAATACCTACTACTATTCATGGCAATGTGGGCTATTTTCAGTTTGGGGCTAGTGACTAAAATTGCCCTAAATATTCTTGTTCAAGATCATTTGCAGGGGGGCGCAGAGGTTTCCATTTCCTTTTTAAAATTTATTTTTTATCATTATTATTATTCTATTACAGTTGTCCCAATAGTTTTCCTTTGCTCTTCTCTTTAGATGAATAACTAGTAGTAGAACTATTAGGGCATAAGGTAGATGCACATTTAGCTTTTTAAGGAACTGACAACAGCTTTTATATTTATTTTTATTACACTTTACATTCTATGTTATTTTGTATTACTTTCAGGTGTACAGCATAGCGGTTAGACGATCAGATGCTTTACCAAATGATAACATTTTCCCATAGTTTTCAGTTATGCTCATCCTTCTTTCAACTTTTATGTTTTGTAGTTTAGTATTTTATTCTCTTTTGCCTTACAAATATAGGTATCATTATTGCTTTACACAAAATTTGTTTAAACTTACCCAAACATTGGCCGATATCTTTGTTCAATATTCACTCTCCCAGGAACCACAGACCTTCCCTATGGGATTATTTCATTTCCTCCTCACCCCTGTACCTTCGAATGTCATTCTGTGACTGTCCACGGGTGGTAAAATCTCTCAGGTTTTGTGTGTGTTCTATCAGTGTTTTACTTTTATCCTTGAAAAACAGCTTCCCTTGAGACTGAATTTTGTACTGTTATTTTATCTCAGAACTTGGAAAATTTGCATTGTCTCATGGCTTCCATCAGTGCTGTTAAGAAGCTGCCATCAGACTAACTGTGACTTTGGAGGTGATTTCTCTCTCTCTGCGTTTACGCTCTTCGCCCTTTTACTGCAGGCTCTATCCTTTCCCTATTACAGGTCTGGGCTGGATTTCTCCTCTTTAGGGAAAGATTTAGGGAGCTTCTTAGATTTAGGACCATTGTTTTACTTCTCCAAATGTCCCTTCTCCCCATTCTCCTTCTTATCTAATTCTGGGACTCTGAAAAGATGTGTGTTGCAACTTCGCTTTCTATTGTGCCTGAGTTCAAACACTCACGTCTTCATCTCTCCGCACGTTGGGTGTTTTAAAATCTTCATTCTCCTGTCTTCAAATTCCATACCAGAGTCTTCCATTGAATCCATTCTTTGACTTTTAAAATTCAATTAGATGTATGATATATTGTACACACCTATGTAACATTTCTACAAGTCATATTTTGTTATATTTAACTTTGTAATTCTTTGCAGGTTTTTGTTTCTTGCTTTTATTTTTAATATGCCCTTTATTTCCTTAAATGCACTTAACATAACTATATTAGAGTCATTGCCTGATAATTCCTGGTAATCTGAAATATATGTGTATCTCCTTACGTTTTTCTGGTATTTATTATGCATTTCATTTCAGGGGCAGTGTTTCCATATTTTCTATGTGATGTTTATTCTGTGCTGCATATTCTCTTCGCAATTTGTGGGAAATTTTTAGACTTTAGTTTTTTCGTTGATATTATTAGTTGATTTGAAAGACTGTCATCTAGGGACCATTGTAAATTAAATTATCTGCTTGATATTTTTCACACCAAACAAGTACTATGAATTCAGACATGAGCAGGAATTGATTGGTTTATAAAGACTCCTCAGGAGGGATTATTTTTCCCATATGCTTAACATCAATCTCAGGTCAATTTTGTTAACTATTCCCTCTGAGCAGGGAATTTACTTAGTATTCACTGGTACACTGAGCCTGGCCCCTTGAGGTCCCAACTTTTTTATAAAGGTTTTTTCTAAGACTCTCCATCTTTACCAGACAGTAAGCTTTACCTGCTATTTTCTGAAGCTCAGGGTCTCCATAGTGTGGCAGAAACTCTCACTGGGAACACTGGTTTTGGCATGCACTAAAAACTGTATTTTTGCCTTCACTTTATGAGCCCCACAAAGTTCTTTCAATGTCAGAAGTTCATTGAAAAAGATATTTTGATGACCTGATCAAATACTTTAGTTGTTTGGTTTGTAAGGGCAGTAGCTAGTCCGTCATATGGCTCGAGATGGGAGACCTTAGTTTTCCTTAAAAACTTGCTCTCATATTTCAAGACCCAGTTCTGCCATCAAGGCTCCTCCAGGAAATCTTTCCATTCAGCCCAGATTAGGGAAGCCCCCCGTGCTCCAAACTTCTTTAAACCTTGCTGCTTTGTATTTAAATTGTCTCTCTATGTGACCTCTGCTTCCATTAGACTATTGACTCTCTTGGGAAATGAACCATGATGTATGTTTCTTCAAGGACATCACAGACCGTGGGAGGGCATTGCTACTGTTGTTCAATTTACTATTTGAGAACCCCCCTCACTCACGCATCTACAGAGTTTTGGCTCTTTTCTGTCTAATCTTAATTTAACTAATCTTAAGCACTTCTAGTCAAGCACAAGGACGAAAAACCATGATATAGGGGAACTTGCTTCTGTGCTCCTGATTCATTTCTTCTCCCTGAGCAAACACTTGAGCACATTGTTTCTCCCCAAATGCCCTCTGCTCTCAGCACTGCACTGGGCCCCTGACTACTCAATTGAAAATAAATGAGGCATTCACTGAAACTACAGAGTTAGGGAATTTTAATATTATCCCATGCCTTAGAGTATTTTCGTAACAAAAAAAAAAGTTAAAGACAATTTTCAATCCAGTGAAATAAATCGACATTGTCATATTCTGAACAAAGCCTAGGGCTTTGGCACTAGGGCATATCTGATTGGAGCCACAGCTCTGATCATTGAGAATGACCTTGGACAAGGGTTCTCATCTTTCTGAGCTCCAGAGTGTTCACCTGTGAATTGAGGAACTAATGTCTAAATCACACAGTTTTTGAGAGGATTAAAATGGATAAAATAAGCAAAGCACCTAGTAGAATCCTTGGCATGTAACAAATATTCAACACCAATAAAAGGATCATTGTTATTATTGTTAAAGTAAATAAATGATCATGGTTACAAATATCATTGTATTTTAGGGGACACTTAGGACAGGTCTCTGGTGCAGCTACAGGTCCCTGCCACCTCTACGTTACACCAGCCTGGTCCTCTGCTTCCTAGGATTAGCACAGGTGAAGATGACATCAGAGTGGTTGTGAGTCACACCAGGCCTCCTTGTGACTTCTGTAATTCACTCTCAGGCTTTATAAAGACAATTAACTGAGGAAAAGAAGGAAACATCTAAAAATTGCTAGAGGTATGCCGTGGTCCCCGCCAGCAGGACCACATGTTGTTGTGGAATGCTTGTCCTATATCCCTGGACAAGTGATGAACAAGTTCAAGTGGATTAAAGGAATCCCGTGGAGCAAAAAGGGATGTGTGGCTGATCTCTCAGAGAGAAAAAAGCCCCCACCCCTGCCTGGACAGGCTTTTATTGATATTCTAGGTACATCACATCCAGGATGGTTCTCATTAACTATGCACAGGTTCACTTTGGGTGGATACCTTTTACAGATAACAAAGGAAAGAATGTTGCCAGTTGCTTCAAAGAGAAAGGTCATTTACAAATGTAAAGGAGAGAAGGCTGAGCTGTTTACATTCATGCTTGGGAAGTCTAGCACAAGTCACAGTAAATTTCTGCTGTTTCCATCCCAGGTGAGGGAGTTTTTGCAAGAGCAAGTTTCAAAGCAGCCTAGGGACAATGCAGGCCTGATTCCCCACGGGAGATCTATCCACGAATGTTCCCTGCATGCCAACACGCATCTGTCTGCGTTCAGAACCAGAGCTGAGCCACAGGTCACATGACACACGAATAGGTTCCCCACAGAGGTAGAAGAAAATGGATTTAGTAAACCAAAGTGATTTGTATTTGAATGACTCGTCCAGCCAAAAACCAGAGTGTGTGTGTGGGAGTAGAAGGATGGAGAAAAAGACATTAAAGCAAAGATTTCTCAGCTCTTCAGTGGCACCTTAGAGGAAACTAAAAGACAGCAAATTCTATAGTGTGGTCACATTGATGCTACATATGTGCCGACACAGCTTCCTTTCATTCTATCTGCTTCAGCTTCACTCAGCAGAATTAAGCATCAGCTAGTCACCTCTCCATGCAGCATCCTACTCACGCTTCCCTGGAAAGTTTAGAACCAGCTTCCAGTCACTTCTCTTTTTCCACCAAAATTATTTAATCCAAATCTTGCCTCCTCTTAGCCACTCATCTTATTTCTGACTCATTTAAATGACTGCCTCAAGGGAGACACTCATTACCTCTGTCTCTGTTCTTCCTATTTGCACCTGTCTGTTTCCTTACTTTCAGTTAAATATAAGCACTGCAGACTTTCAACTTGTTTTCCTTCCTTTTTTCTCTTATCGACATTTCCCCCATCTCTGTATTAAAACCAACTTCTTTTCATTTTGTACCACCTTCCTGAGAAATTCCAGCTGTAAGCACAGTCTTAGCATAACCTGCACGCACGAATGGCCAAATCCACTTCCCCTCACCCGTTCTTTGGCACTGACTTTAGTTATTCAGCTTCAGTCATACACTGGTTTCATGTCAGAACCGATATTACCTTCCAAACTTGATATGATAGTATTTAATTCTAGGTCCATCTTTCTCCATAACACTATTTCATGAAGCAGCATGGGAGTTTTTATGACACTGGGGGAAAAAAAAAGGTGCTGACATTTATCAGCCCTGTCACCAGGTAAGGTCTGATTTACTGTAATTAAGTTTGGACTGTACTGAAAATGCATTTTTAAAATTATACTTAACTCCGCTATTAATCCCAAACATCCAGAGCACCGCTGCACAGTCACTGATGTGAATTTAGGTGCTTTAAGTTACTGTGAGTATAAAACTGGGGAAGATTTATGGGCAATAAAAGGAAATGTGCTCGTAATTCACAACTGGCCTGTGAGACCCCGGCTCTGCTTCGGAGCCACCAGGACAGTCCATCAGTTTCACCAGGCAACCCTGGAACTGGAACAGAATGGTCAGGCATCACTAATGTGATTAAGGCTCTTGATTTTGCGGTTCAAAAGAAAAAGATTAATTGACCCAAATGTGATTTCAGAGCTTTCCTTGTGTATGTATCAGGGGTCAATAGCCATTTGTTGACAAGAGAGAGGATAACCTTGAAACGTTAACAAGTAACTAAGGTTAGAATTGCCAGAAAGCTTTTGTGTGCTTAATTTTCTTCCACATTGGAAATAAAAACCCCATTGGTGCATTCAAAACATTGTTTCAAATGATGAAATAGCTCTATTTATTTGAACAAGGAAACATTCATTTTCACATAGTGAATCACCATCTACTCTTACTCTTTTGAATGTTTGATGAGGCAATTTAATAAAGTTGCTTAAATTAAACTACCACACATTTACAACACTGACATGTTTAACAAATGAAAAAAACATTTAAATTTCACTGAACATCTTTGTGTTCTTTTTAAATAAGCTACACAATATTTTATTTCTGCTCATTTCTGCTAATTTATTTCCATTAAGTTTAAATTAGCAGAACTATAAGAGTCATGATTACAATGTATGTGTTCTTGGTATTTACTAAATGGTGACTTTTTAGGATGCATGTGAGACTAGATTTCCATAGATTTCCAGAGAACCAATAGTGACCTTGTGACAATCTATGCTTTTCGCATCTCCCCCCAAATTTGTACTGGAGATGAAATATGAAAATCTTTGGTCTACTGGAATTTGAATAGTGATGTGCAAACCACCCCTGCTTGTGGGCTGTGCAATATGTTATAAGTTCTTACAGAGAGAGGACTTAGAAAGATTGAAAGATTGTAAATTATTTTAATTTGCTAACGGATACACTTTCTATAATGTAAATGTAAATGGCAAAATCATTCAATTGACTTTAATGTCCAAGAAAAAACACGTGATCTCATATGGAAGGTATGGAGTTATCTGAGAGACAAACTGGAGCACGTGAACAACTCAAGCCCGCACAGAAATCGGTGGCAAAGTTGGCAAAGGTACCCCAGAACCCAGGACTCCGCAATTTTGGGTGCTGTCGACTTAACTACTGGTCACAGCTCCCTCTTCCTTTCATATGGTGATTTTTAGTGGACTTTTCACATTCACACATTTAATATTAGCTCTCTTGCTTCTTTGAAAGCAACAATAATAAGCAGTAACTTGTAGTTTGGCTTTTTGTTTTTGAGGCAGGATTTGAGTTGTCCTTGTGGAAAGGCTGCTGTGCATGAGGGAGCCACCATCCAATGAAGGGGGCACCTGACAGCATGATACCTGCTTTTCTCTATGGTACTTTCTCTTTCCCATGAATCATTTCTCATTCAACCACCTTCAGGAAAAATCATATTTCTATTTTTTATAATTGAATTCCAAACATGACACAAACTGATATTAATATAGTGAGAATACAAAGACGTGGATATTTTCTAAACCACAAATATAAATTTGAGATCAACTAAAAAATTAATGTCAATCTATCATTTTATTACTGATGAAAATTTAAAATGATACGACCACTTTGGAAATCCCTTTGCTCCTATAAAACAAACATGTAACTACCGTACAACCCAACAATTTTACCCACGGTGTTTATCCAGAGAAATAAAACCTTTTGTTCACACAGAAATCTGTACATAAATTTTCATCACAGTTTTATTTGTAATAGTAAAAATCTGAAAAAAGCCAGATGTCCACCAAAAGATGAACGGTTAGAAAAAGTGTGGTACATACAAACCACAGAATACTATTCGGCTATAAAAATGAATGAATTATTGATACACACAACAACATGAATGCATCTCCAGAGAATTGTACTAAATGGAAATACCCAATCTCAAAAGGTTCCATACTGTGAGACTCCATTTATATCACATTTTTGAAATGACAACATTTTAGAAATGGAGACAGAGTTGTTTCCAGGAGTCAGGGATGAGAATGGGAGGGGCAGACAGAAGGAGGCAGGTGTTGTTATAGAAGGGCCACGGGAGGGGTCCTTGGGGGAAAGCACGACCAGAGTCTCAACTGTGTAGTGGATACACGAACTTTTACATGTGATAAAAATTATGTCGACAAAATATGCACGGACACATGTACACACACAATACAAGTAGAACTTGGCAAACCTGAATAAGATCAGTCAAGTATACCAATGTCAAAATACAGGTTATGTTATTGTACTACTGTCTTTCAAAATAATATCATTGAAGGAAAATGGTAAAATTGTATGTGGGATCTATTTAAAGTGTTGGGAATGTTGAAATTATTGATGGCTCATGTTTCTGACATATATATATATATACATATATATAATATATATAAAATATAGTATATAAAATTGCTACAAAAGTAATAAACATAATTTTAAAATTTGTTTTAATGAGAACTCTCTCTAGAGCAATACAAATAATACTGGATTTGAGGTTGAGGATCAGTGATGGTTTCAGGAAGCATCCTTTAAAAATACTTAGCAACAACTGCAGCACAGGTCCTGACCGTTCAAAATGATGCTAATAATGAGCTAGAAAAGCCACGTCTAGATGAGTGTACTAGGAGGTACTGGTTGAATATCGATCCAAACTCATGTCACTAAAGCCATACTTTGGAAACAATCAATCCAATGACTAATAAAGATCCAACCAAACAAGGCTAAAACGAGATCACTAAGTGGACCCAAAGATACGACATAGACAGATGTGACAGGCAAGACTCTACTTTTACTCACCAGCCTTAACTTTCATTTTCCTGAGAGAGAAACATATGGAACTGTTGAATTGCCCGAAAAGTCCATTTAGTTTTTTCCATAAAATAAAAGACAGGTTTTCATTTTCACCAATAATTTTATTGATTTAGATATTTTGAGTGTGTCAGCTATCTCCCGAGTGGTAGAATGTTGATTGTTCTCAATTACCTTCTCAATTTGATTGAGCTCAACTTCACTGATCTACCCAATTGACCGTGGAACATCGTCCAGCAAGAAATCCCCAGCACAAACCTTCACAAACAAGCATTGACATGTTCGATCAGTCACAGCACTTTCTTCATACATGTTTTTGTGTGTTTCAATTGCACTTTTACCTTCCTTGAAATAATAAAGCAAAATATGCCAAAAATGTTGTGTATTTTCTTCCATCTTCACTATTAAAATGGCTACATAGAAATTCACCAATTTTGATAAGTATTTTTAAATGCACACTGATATGACAGCTGTCACAATACAATCTAACAAAATTGTTTCGAATGAACTTCAAGACAACTAAGCACTACTAGAGCCATTTTACATTTTAAAAATGAAGGAACTTTTTGGCCAACTCAGTACTTGGCATGCTTTGAAAAATTCTTTCATCTCTCCAAGAGGAAAATTACCCTTACATGTTAGAAAACTGCTAATCCATCATTTGTCCCAAGGAAGCAGAAAAGAACTGTTCAAATTGTGCAAGTATTATGAGCTTTGAGAGATAGTGACTCGACTTGAGTTCCCCGGACCGCTGCAAACTGAAATGGAGAATACACGTGTGGCAACATGCCTGCTTTCTTTAGAACAGTCCTTGGGAAAAATGTCTAGAGTAGAATAGAACAATTGGCCTGGCTTTCGTCTCCCAAATCTAAAACAATAGAACACAGGGTAGGCAGGGACAGAAACGCTCTCGTAGCATAATAAATTTCAAAAGTCATGCTAGAAGGGTCATAATCTTGATACAAACCTGCAAATACAACTACTGACGAGGAACAAACTCAGTGGATGCTGTCTGTTTTAGTGATATACCTTGGCTCTGAAATTATGTTTCTATAATATACAGTGCTTGAAACTACTGACAATTTAAATGAAAATAGAGACAGTAGACTTAAGATACACTTTAAAAAAGTATGTGTAACTACATGTGCATATATATGTATAAACATCAATCACTTAAATATAACAAATGTGTACAAATAATTAGAAAGATATACCTGTACAATTACACAATAAACAACTTTGCAGGATAAAGCCAGGTTCATGCTCACTAGCAATCAATGACTAACATATGAACAGAAGCCAACTAAGAGATGACCATGATCTCTGTAAACAGATGTGAGGACAATCTTCCTACAGGGCTGGTTCAAACTGATTCAATTTGAGAAAAGCAGTTTGTCAATATATAAAAATTGTTATGCATATAAACCCCAACCTCAAAGTTTGTCTGTTAACACCTCAATTCAGAAAACTAAAATCAAGCATATTAGCTTGAAACATTCAATTAGAGCAGGGGTGTCAAACTCATTTTCACCCGGGGGCACATCAGCCCTTCACTAGGGGCAAGGAGCTCTACTTTGGCCCTTTGAAGACAACTGCAAGGCTGATGTGGCCCCCCGTGAAAATGAGTTTGACATCCGTGGATTAGAGTTTATAATTTAATAATAGTATTATATTAACAAGGTTTATTTCTTGACTTTAATAATGGAACTGTGATTATATAGGATATCAATAATTAAGGGAAGTTGAGTGAAGGATGTATGGAAATTCTCTGTATTTTCCTATCAGCCCTGCTCTAGTTGAAACCCACACTTCATTAGACAGGGGTGGGCAAAAGTAGGTTTAGAGTTGTGAGTACACAAAACACAGAGTTTATTCTTGTATTATTACTTATTAAATATTGCATTATTTCTTATTAAATATTGTATTATTTATTCATATTACAACTATAAACCTCCTTTGGCCACCCTGCACTGTTTTGTCTTTTTGTCTCTTTCTATTAATTCTATTTTTTTTTATTTTCAAAGAAACTTTATCTTTAATGAATGGATTATTTGTAAATGTAATGTTTAATTTCCTCCATGTTTAATTTATGGAGATTTTCCTTCTGTTCTTATGTTATTAAATTCTACTTTGGGCCAATTACAATCAGGAGATATCCTCTGAGTTATACAGATTCTTTTAAATGTTGCAAAGTCTGTTTGATGGCTAAGAATATGGTCTATCTCTGTAAATATTTCACGGGCATTTAAAAAAATGTTTACTTTTATCTCAGAGGTCCCTAGGGATCAACAGATTCATTTATGTTTTATATCAAATTGGATGAATTCATTTGACCTGTCTACCAGTTCATTTATTCTCTCCTCTGTCATTCAAATATTAAGCCCATCTAGCACATTTTATTAACTTATGTTATTATACTTTTCACTTTTATAATTTCCATTTAGTTTTTTACAGTAGCTTCTGTTTATATGCTGAGATTTTTTTACGTTTTTTCATTTGCTTATTAAGGATTTTTAACCACTTGCTTGAATATTTTATGACAGTTACTTTAAAATCCTTTTTTTATAATTCCAAAAAGCCATGTTTTTATTGATTAATTGATTTTTTTAATTTAAGTTGCATTTTACCAGTTCAT
>VMDR010034507.1:0-11050 GCA_007922815.1 Macrotus californicus
AATATTCATAAAACACCAAAAATAAAGCCAGTTTTCCCAGTGGGATGACTATTATAAAAAAGTTGTGGTAAAGATGGGGAGAAAGTAGAACCTTGCACATCATTTGTAGAAATGTAAAATAGCTTAGCCCCATGGAAATAGTACAGTAGTCCTCAAAAATTAAACTTGGAATTAACATATGATCGAGCAATTCCAATTCTCAGTTTATACTCAAAAGAATTGAAACTAGGCACTTGAACATATATTTGTACAGCAGTGTTCATAGTAGCCAAAAATGTTGAAACCACCCAAATGTTCATCTACGGATAAATGGGTAAACAAAACGTGGTATATATACATATTTAATATATATAAACCACATTTTGTATATATATTATATATTACAAATTATAATATTCCATTTCACACACACACACACACACACACACACACATACACACGAGATCTGTCCAGAAAAAGCCCACCATTATTAATGTAATAAGAACGGTTTGCACAACATTGATGTACCCTGGCAGCGAAAGAGAGTGGACTGGAATGTGCATGTGCCAACAATGATGACTTCACTGTACTAGTCAGTGGGGGCAGTGTGTAAGTTTGTGTACTGTGTGGCCATTGCATTCAAAACAACTGAGCAAGTAGAGCAATGAATCTGCCTCAGATTTTGCATTAAACTTGAACATTCCTCTGCAGAATTTACTTGGATGATTCAGAAGTTTGCAGCTATGGACGGCTGGTGATTGGCAGCTTCATAACTGATAGCGTGCCTACTCCCACATTTTGTCCTGTGCAGTTTTTTGTCAAAACATTAAATTACGCAGGTGTCGCAGCCCCCCTACAGCCCAGATTTGGTGCCCTATGACTTCTATCTTTTCCCAAAACTAAAATCACTTTTGAAAGGGAAGAGATTTCAGTACAAATCTGGAGATTCAGAAAAGGAAAACACAATGAGATCCAGGAAAATATTACAGGGCAGCTGATGGCAACTGGGAGAACTGTGTGAGATCCCAGGGTGCTCACTTTGAAGGGGCCTGAGGTGTCATTGTTCTATGTACAATGTTTATTTTATCTTGTACCTTCTTCAGTAAATGCCTGTATTTTTCATGGTAAATGGCTGGATAAATTCTGGACAGACCTTATATATTATATTATGAAGTATTATTCAGCCTCAAAAAAATAATAAAATTCTTATGCATGCTACAATAGAGATGAACCTTGAAGACATTATGCTAAGTGAAATAAGGCAGGCACAAAAAGAGAAATCATATCATCAGACTTTTAAACAAAATGAAGAGGAAAAATGTTTCTAAAACATAAAAGATAAAGCAAGTTTTCTCACTGTACTATGTGATTCTACTTAAATAAGTCACCTGGAGTAGGCAAGTTCATAAACACAAAAGTAGAATAGTGGGTACCATGGATTTGGGAGAGGAATGGATAAGGAGTTACTGTTCAATGGCTTCAGAGTTTCAATTCCAGACGATGAAAAGGTTCTGGAAATGATTAGTGGTCAGTGATAATTGTAAAACAATGTGAATATACTCAATACCACTGACTTGCACACTTCAAATAGTTAAAATGGTAAGTGTTATGTTTATATATATTTACCACAATAAGAAAGCAATTTTATTAAAGAAAAATAGGACCATTTCTCCAAAACTATTTGATATACAGAATTAATAATTTACCTATCAGAAGGGAACTAATATAAATTTAGAAACTTAAGATGAAATCTCAAGGTTGTGGATCTCAAATTGATGGTAATATGTTCCAGCTAAAAATTCCTATGTGTTGGACTCATACCCCTTGTCCTAAAGAACACGGTGCTCATTAGGAACCTCTGGATACAGTTTCAGGGGCAAAGTTCACCACTGTTGCAATGTTCTTGTTTAAGGATAGGTTTGATACCCACATTAGAGAAACGCAAGTGTGAAAGTAATTTTTTAAACTCATTCTGTTCTCTACTCAATGTAACATTTTAGCCCTCAAACTATGAGTAAATTTTTATGGCTTTTACCAAGGACAGCTGAAAATTTGTCCATAGGTACCTCTCAATAACTTACAGGTATACTTTTCTGCAGCGTTTCCACTATGCGATTTTACTTGTACCAGCTCCCTGGGTCAGCTCCTGTGTGTGTTGGGAGTGCAATGCAACTTATTTCTGCTTAGGGTTGCTGTAAGAAATCCTGTTCTTGTAATAGCTTACACTGTGTCCTGAAAGTGTTCTGTGAGCCTTGTAAAGTTTGTGGCTCACCTGTCACCAAAGAGACAGAGCATGTCTCTTTGTTTCTGCATTAACATCAACTATAATATCGAGGTTCTGAAACCTGGAGTTGAGAAAAATCAGTGTTTTAATTTTGTTTTTACTTTCTTATGTCCACCTCAGTTTTTGTTCTTTAAAATGGGATTGATACCATTACACCATTCTCATTAAAATCACTTGAAAAACACCACATTGCACACCAGATGGACCTCAGTATTGTGCAAAGATCATCACATGTAGTTGGGTTCCTTTTGTTTGTCCTGGAGGAGTTTCTGTTCCTATTCTGAGAGTGGTGAGCATGCAGAATTATAGGGAATGCAGAGGACAAAAGGGCAGAGTAGACAAAACTGTGGCATTTGCATCAAATACAGGTCAAAAGTAAGCTTATTTTTGTGTGAAATTCAAGAATAGGATGAGCCTGGAAAGGAAGGGACCTAAATGGTAGCACCTTTCTCATCAGCTTATGAAAGGCTGCCTCATAAAATATTAAGAACTTGAAGGGAAGGGGTGAATTTACTCTAATAAAAGGTTCATTTAAAATTCTGTGAGGTCAATAAATTACCACTTAAGATGACATTTCCCAAAATGTGTTCCAAGAAATACTTATTCTAAATAGGGGGGAAAAGGGTCTCTTATTCTGAGTGGCTTTTACAGTGTATCATCATTGGAGATTGACAATGCACATTGAGCTATCAAAGGCTCTGCGAAGTCCTGCAATAAAATGATTGAGTTTTGTTTATTCCAGAATTTCTCAGACTCACTGGACCTTCAGCCTATTCTCCACTCTCCCCAACCCCTACACACAATCACTTATCTAACAAATATTTATGGAGGGCCTACTCTAGGCCAAGCATTTTTCTAGGCCCTGGGGATAGAGTAGTGAAGAACACAACGATTTGGACTTGGCAGACTACATTATTAGGAGGAGATAGATAACAATAAGCAAATCAAAGCATATATGTGTCAGAAAGAATTACGTGCAATGGAGAAAAATTTTTAAACAAGAGCAAGAGGAAAGGGTAACTATTTTATACAAGGTGGTCAGGGATCAGATGACACTTGAAGCACGGGGGAGATGTGCTCATTTGATCAACCACTGGGGGTGGGGAGCACAATGGAACCCCCAGGAGAGTATGTGACCACTCTCCCAGAGAGGGAGCCTCTCAGCACCTTCTCCCTGACAGAAGGGGACCATACTGATAGGAAAGTTCTACATGGGGGCACCAGCATTAGGCAGTTCTAATAAGAGATTGATTTTACCAGTGTGCATAAGTAAATTGAACATCTTCTAAAAGCAAATTAAGTCTTTGGGGCCCCTAGGGTATTGTTCATTTATTAATTCATTTACAAATTGTTTGCTCCTTGGCTTCTAATTAGTGACATTTCCTTGGTGACTGCATGTTTTGGAAGTGTGTACTCTCAAGTCCTTCATTTCACATTATATGGCGGCCATTTATCTTGCTCCTTGGGAAGGAGGCAGCACGTGGGAGCAACGGGTCATACATCATTTGTCATAACCAGAAAGATATCCTTCAAGTCACCGAGCAGAACAATGAAAGGGGACTGACATGTTTGCTGCCTGAGTGAATTCTTGATACCATAAGAAGGGGCTCCAATTACTATTGTTGTAATCGAAATTGAATGACACTCCTTCAAAGATAAAATAGTTTAGAAAGATAGGAAGTTTACCTCTTGCTATTTGGGGACACGTAACATCTTTTATTTCCACGGTAGAAATATTTCCTACTTTCAGAGCCAGCTACGTAGTTTCTCTGGTTCAGAGAAAAATTGAAATATGGGGCCTGTTGTTCAAAAAGCAGGAAAAAAATATTTTTCTTTCCTCCACGGTCTCTTTCTCTTGACTTGTGTTAGTGTTTATTCGCAATTTAATTTCATTCTAAGTAACATTTTAAATTACTAGCATAAATTTTCCCATTCAGTTTTATATTGTGCAATGCCCCTTTTAAATGCAAATACAAGAGCTTTTAAGTCACGTGGAATTGCTGAAATTACACAATTCATATTTCGTAACTTGGATAGGTGTATGCATTTCATTCTTATCAGAAACATGGAAACACTATGCAAAACTAACTCAACTGTTTCATTTTACTTCTTGATCAGACACGTTGTACAATCTCTCTTTATCTTACTGAAGAGTAAGAAGAGCTTAAACGGAAAAAGGGCTATGTGGGGCTATGTGTTGCCCTACATTTGAGTTCCCTTCTATGTCACCATCATAACACCACCTCAGTAACAAATGTAACACACTTTGCTTGTACTCACTTTAGGACTCACTGAACTCCCACACATAAGCGTCCACCAGAATTCTGTGCTCATGAGGCATAAGAAATCCTCTGCATGAATGGGGAGACAAGGGATGATAGGCCCATGTATTGTGTGTATCTCTAATGCTCTATTGTCTTATTGGGCTTCACTTGACAACACAATTTCAGAAATAAAATTACTAAGAATTTTATACATCAAACTAAAAAGCTTCTACATAGCAAAAAGATAAAGTCAACAGAATAAAAAGGCAACCTACAGAATGGGAGAAAAAAATATTTGCAAACCATATATTAGATAAGGGTTTAATATCCAAAATATATAAGGAAATCATACAACTTCATAGTAAAAAAAGAAGTAATTTGATTTAAAAAAATGAGGACCTGACTAGATGATTTTCTAAAGGAAGCAGACAAATGCCCAACAGGTATGTGAAAAGATAACGCAATGTCACTAATCATCAGGGAAATGCAAATTAAAATCACAAAGAGATATTATCTCATACCTGTCAGAATGGCTATTACTGAAAAGATAAGAGATAGCAACGCTAGTGAGGATGTGGAGAAAAGGGACTCCTTGTGCACTGCTAGTGGGAATGTAAATTGGTGCAGTCACCCTGGAGAACAGTATAGAGATTCCTCAAAAATTAAAAATGGAGCTACCATATGATCCAGTAAGTCTACTTCTGGATATAACATTCAAAGGAAATGAAATGACTCTTTCAAAGAGATTTTTGCACCCTATATCCATTGCAGCAGTATTCATAATAACCAAGGCATGGAAACAGCCTAAGTGTGGATAAAGAAAGTGTGTGTGTGTGTGTGTGTGTGTGTGTGTGTGTGTGTGTGTGTGTGTTCTGTCCATAAAGTATCCAGCCATTTCATATGAATAATAGAGACATTTATTGAAGAAGATGCAAGATACAAGAAACATTGTACATAGGAGGGATGTCCTTCAAAGCAGGGATCTTGGGACCTCGCACAGTTCTCCCAATCACCATCAGCTGCCCCATCATATTTTCCTGAATCTCATCAATGGTCTGAAATGTCTTCCCTTTCAAAGGTGATTTTAGTTTTGGGAAGAGCCAGAAGTCACAGGGCACCAAATCTTGGCTGTAGTGGGGTTGTCACCTGGATGATTTGATACTTTGCCAAAAAATCGTGCATGAGACATGATGAGTGAGCAAACACATTGTCAGTGATGAATCTGCCAATCACCAGTTGCCCATAGCTATGGCCTTCTGGATCTGCTAATCATCCAAATAGTTTCTGCAGAGGAAAGTTCAAGCTTAACACAAAATCTGAGGCAGATTCATTGCTCTACTTGCTCACTTGTCTTGAATGTGACAACCACACAGTACATGCTCACTCTATGGCTTCTACCACCCCCACTGACCAGTACAGTGAAGTTGTCACTGCTCATGCGTGAGCATTCCAGTCCACTCTCCTTGGCTGCCAGGGTACATCGATGTTGAGCAAACCATTCTTGTTATATTACCAATGGCTGGACTTTTTTCAGACAGAATATATACACCACACATACATATATACACACATATATATAATGAAATACCATTCAGCCATAAAAAGAAGGAGATCTTGCCATTTGTGATAACATGGACAGATTTTGAAGGCTTTATGTTAAGTGAAATAAGGCAAAGAGAGACAAATGCTGCATGGTTTCACTTATATGTAGAATCTTTAAAAAAAAAAAGCCAGACTCATAGTAATAGAGAGTAGAATGGCTGTTGCTAGACACTGGGGTTTGGAGGAAATGGGGAAATGTCAGTCAAGGCTGTAACTTCTGCTCTAAGACAAATAAATCCCAGGGATCTAACATTCAGCACGGTGACTGCAGTTAACAGTACTATATTATGACCTAGAAAGTTGCTAAGAGACTAGGACTAAGTGTTCTCTCTATAAAAAAAAAATAGTTGTGATTATGGGAGATGATGGATGAGTTAACTAGCCTTATTGTGGTAATCACTGAGCAGTACACGTGTGTATCACATCACCACCTTGTACACCTAAAACTTAAACAATGCCCTATGTCAATTCCATCTCAATAAAACTGAGGAAAAAATAAAGGTTACAGTAGGAAGCTAAAAAGAAACCCCAATTAATAGGAAATACATTCTGTTAAATCAAATTAATTCCTGTCTTAATAGTGTATTTAAGTAATAGAATGGTTAATAGCATAAAAATTGGATTAAAGAAGAAGACAAAAATCTATTTCCACAAGTTGTTTCAAAATATTAAGACATTCACTGGCTGATGACGTGTTATATTAGTCTGATTATACCGGACATACAGAGCAAGCCCCCCAGTAGGAGGAAGGAAGAGGCTGTGCAGCAGGAGAAGGACGAGAAGAAAAAGAACTTCCAGATTGTGACAGAGAGCATGACAGCAAGTGCTAGGCCCTCCTGGCGTGAGGCCCGTGCCCAGGTTGGACACCCACGAGGCTGGCCCTCCCAGCTTTATAAGGAGCACACCAGTAGGCAATGTGGGAACCACAAATGAGGGTATTGCCATCTTACAGGGAATGTTAAAAATGCTGTTCATTTATTTTGCAGAGGTACCTCTGACATAACCTTTAGAATATAAAATATTCCCCCAAAATATGTATTACATATTAATTTGAAAATAGCTTCAGGACTTAGTTTGAACAACTAAACTCAAAAAGCTTCCAGCTTTTGTGCCCTTTTTCTTTAGGCTCAATTCAAGAAACTCGATCCACTGATAAAATGGTCCCACCATCTTTCAGTGTACACAATACCATATTCCTCTTTCCCTCTTCTCATGCTAAAATCACATTTTGTTAAAGTTACTCCTCCTTTCTTTCAACCATTAGCACATTTCTTGTGCAGCAAATCCCTGTCTTTCAGAATGATCAGTATCTAAAGCAATGGAGTACTTCAATTGCCAAAATGACTTGTAGATCAATGCACAAAAATACCGAGCATTCTAGTAACTCTGATACCCCCTTAGCTACATCTCAGGGTGTGGAGGCCTAAGCTGCTTCTCTTTGGGACAACATAGACCTTGTTCTGCTCAAGTTGCATGGTCTTCCTTTCATGGGAAATCACTTAGAAAACATATTTAAGTGACATGGCAAAAAGATGCTGCCTAAAGTAAACCAGAAACAAAACGCTGCTTCCTTTTACCAGTCTCTGCCATCCTGCACTGCACTGAGCTCTCGCCCTATTCTGATAAGTGCTCTGTAACTGATGTGGAAAAGACAGCATTTTGACAGACAGTTCATATAGATTTACTGTAAACCTAATGCTTGCCTGTATTGTTGTAGAAATCATATTACCAGAATCCTAACAAGAAGCATTTTGATGTTAGAAACTATAAAAAAAAAAACATGAATAAAAAAAAAAGACCCCTTTCCACTGGGCCCAAAGAACTAGCTCAAGTACCAAAGCCCTATTTTCCATTTTTTATGTAAAGCAAACGGATTAACAACTGGCACGAAGCTAAACTGACACCCTGACTCACTCTGCCGGGCAGGCTCTCTGTGGAATTGTTTGTACCAGCCCTTTCTTGTGTGCAAACAGGACGGACTTGTTCAGGCAGCAGCCACTCTGAATGGTATGTGAGGATTTAATGAAGTACATGCTCAGGACAGCTTTCTTAATCCTTGCAAGTCTGCCCAACAGAGGGAGTTCCAGGGTGACAGATGAAGGACGTTTCTGGTCTCTCAAGGCGTACAGTCGAGTCCAGAAAAGAGAGTTTGTGGAGCTGTGTTATATATTCAGTTTCTGCTCCCACGGCACACATCACTGTTAGGAGAAAAAGTTGAGTGAGCGATGAGCAGTGGTAACAAACAGGCAGCTACTACCCACTGGTTAAAGTGTCGTGATGCCTCTCTAGAAATCGAAGGAGTTTTATCCTGCTAATGAACTAAATTCGACTGACCTAACATTCATGTTAATAATTATAACTTACAGAGCTAGCTGTGTTCGAAGTGATCATGATAATGTGAAAGCTGGATAGAATAATATTTCTCAGGTGCATATCCTCCTGTTTAAAGCAAATTCAACAGGAACATGCAAGTACCGCAGCAGCCTCATTTCGAGGACTGAAGGGAATTTTTTCAGAATAAGGGTGGTAGATGGAGTCCTAGGTGAGTAATGAAAAGCGAGCGGAAAAACAAAATTCCTTATTAGAAACAGAAGTGTTAACCTGACAAACACATTCATTCAAACTCTTTAATACTATGTATGAAATACATATGGTACTCATTTTCCCTTAAAATGAGCCATGATAAAAAACAATTTTATATTCTCGGAACCAGAGAAGATATGCATTGGTGATAATATTGATTTTTTCAAAATTCTACTGAAAGGCCGTTATTAGACCTAGGTTATAGTTACAGTGAAAACTGAGAGCCGCTTTTAATCCCCTCTGGGGGAGAAACGATGTTGGCTCCTTTTTGTCATTGTCAAGGTGTAGAAAGAATGAAAAATACTTTGGTGTATTTCATTATTAGTACATATGAACAGTTTGAACTCTCTATTATTGGCTTGTCTTTTTTCATAGTCCATGCCTTTTTCAGGTTCCCTTTAAAAAAACTATTTGACAAGGAGAAAATAGCTTTCTTGGTTTGACATGTGGCTATATACAAGTTCACACAAGTTTTCACAAGAAAGTAAATGATGAGCACGCCCGGCAAGCTTAATCACATTAATACTCTGAATACAATCAAAGCTTCAGATTTTAACTCTATCTGAGCGCTAAGTGTGAATGGTAAACAGAGACGAAATGAGATATTCCTTGTCCCTGGGCTTTGCTTTTACAGTGTACCATTCACTTATTTTGGACAATGAAAATCTATCCCCACCCCTCAAATTTATATTGTGTATAAAACAGTATGAACTACCTCAGTTAGTTACAGCCACATACAGTCACTTGACCACTTTGAATGTGGCATAACATTCTTCTAAAATCAGCAATCATGGACAATCAGGTGCTACTGATACCTTAAGGATTGTTGTAACCCTTTCAACTAAAACCACAACTAAAGAAGAACACAGGCTTTTTTGATACACCGCTCACAAGGGAGTTTTGGGATTGCTTTTTTAAATATTTCAGTTCTCTAAAAGTATTGCTGTTAGTAATTATGGGTAACTTGCTACTTTATTTTCTTTGTGTATGGTAAAGAAAGTAGCCAAATGATTTTTTAAATTAGTGATCTCCCTTTTCACATAGAAGTTTAATTGTTTGATATGATTATACTTTCTTCTGTTCTCCTGTGTGGCTTTTTCTTTTAAGACAAAAAGAAAAACATATTTCATGTGAATACTTGACTTTGACACTATTTGGACTAAATTATAGAGAAAACGGTGTTGAGGAATTGATTATTTTTTGTTAAACTTATGAATTGTTGGGATACCTTAGTGAATCAAATGATCACATTTTAAAAAATTATTTCAGTAAGGGATGGGGAATTATAAAAACAACTTTTTAGATCTCAACATTTTACAATAGCTTTTTTCATTTTTTCATATGGGAATGCAACTTCTTAAAATCTGGGTGTTCGTCCATGATGCATGCCTGTGTGAACTTTGTACGGGTTTTACCTCATTGTGCTAAATGAGCAAAGTGATTTTAAACATGTCTTCATTCTTGCACATGAGACTCCAGCCTGCTGTGCATAGATTTCACCAGTTTATAGTGTGATGTTTCACATCGATTTAAAAAAAGATGAGAGAATGGGTTAGTCGAAGAGTTTGTTTCTTTGTAATCAACTGTAAAGAGACGAAGTCATGTAACAGATCCCTTCTTTCTTTCTTAGCAGGAAAGCCTATGTGAATGCAAATTGCTTTATTGGTGAAGGGAATTAAAATTATAAAAAGCCAGTCTTAAAGAAGTGCAAAATCAGGGCTGAGTCAGAGCAGGACAATATAATTGTGGTATGGATTCCCAGATGGGACTAAATTATCTCGATTTTAGTAATGTCAGCAGTTCTGTGTAGCTGCTGGAATGCGGCCAATGTGCCATATTTGCTTCATTTTTTAAGATGGTTCTGATTCCACACGATTTTAAATATGCAGAAAGCTAAAGTTGTTAGGGTGTTTTGGTGGCATTTCTCAGATGCATGTCTCTGCATGTCAGGAATTTTATTTGGCTATTAAACAGGAAGTGATACTGATGTGGTTTTATTTTTCTAAGCAAAATGCCATTTATTATCATTTCTATCTAGACTATAAAATCTTCCCAGTAGGGGAAAAAATACCCTCTTCTGTGAGTACATATCAAGGTTGTCTTCCTTTACAGTGTACCATTCAGTAACACTGTTTTGTAGCAACTCAATAAAGCTGATAGTTTTTCTGGGTAATTACCCACAGCCCCCTGCAGGACAAATTAGCATTCATGACCTGAATAATGCTTACTAGAAAGAGTTCAACGGAATTTACTTAATCAGAATCATTGCTTTCTCTTGGCTAATTTTTTTTTTACCTAGTCCCTAATGCCTGCTAATAGCAAATACCTTTCAAGCTAG
>VMDR010034508.1:0-11044 GCA_007922815.1 Macrotus californicus
GCCTCCCATGTGTCCCCCACTGGGAACCTGGCCTGCAATCTAGGCATGTGCCCTGACTGGGAATCGAACCAGCAACTCCTTGATTTGTAGGCCATGCTCAATCCACTGAGCTATACCAGCCAGGGCAAACTGCGCATCTCTTAAACATTCAATATTACTGGTCTCCTGACTCTTCCCCTTCCCTCATATTCCCAGTGAAATTATAAAATATAGTAGTTTCTCCTCAAATATTTCTGATCTGTCCACTTCTTTCCATACTGTACTGTCAGTATCACTCTAGTCTAGGCCACTGGGTTGACTCTCCCTTGTTTTATGACCGGCTCCTGTTTTGTCTGTGTCAACTCTCACCTCTTCTACTCTAGTGCTGGCTGTGCCAGCAAAGAACATTGTGTAGTTCAGTTGACACTGTAGTAGAATTTCCCTGTGAAAGAAACAGTAGGTAAATGAACATTCTTTAGTAAGTTTCTTTCTCATCAAATTTATCTCTTAATGATGCTTAACTAACACTTTCAATAACACTATTCTCAGACACTTCAGCCAGAGGACTTTTTTAATATGCATATTTAATCATGACATTCTTTTAAAACCCTCCCTGGCTTCTCAAGTACTAATTGGATAAAATAGAAAATCTTTTAAAGGTGCAAATAGAACCAAATCTATGTCACTATTGGGTCTCATTTGAAATTTTACATCCTTTGAGAAGTGTTCTCTGATTTCACAAGACTGAGTCAGGTGTCCCTGAATGTCTTTTCCGTGTGGCACTTAACCGTAATTATGTTCTTCTTTCTTTCTCATTACACTCTACACTCTAGGAATATAAGAATTTTCTGGATCCTTAGCACGATGTCAGGCAAATAGGAACTCCATACACATTCGATGGATGCATGAATAAGGCACTACACTTGCATGAAGCAGCTGGAAACAGAAACATCACAAAGATTTTTTTTTAAAGTAGCAACCTTTAATAAGGGGTACATTTAGTTATGAGGTAGGGGAAAGGTCAAGGATATAATTTTCTACATTCTAAGACTGTATTAAGTTGTGAGTTATATAAAATCAAGACTGCACTTAACTTTTTTAATGCTTCTTTTCTTCAGCCACATGGCAAGCACTTACAGAGAAGGTAAACATTTACTTACTGTATTTCATGTACTGTTCAAAGTGCTTTCCAGAGTTCTGATTTTTATTGCTCTTCCAGCAAACGAAGGAAAAAAACAAACACCGAGGTTCTTCTTACTACTGTTCTAGTAAGAACAGAAAGCTTATCCTTTGTACTTTCACTAACATTGCTTAATTCCATGACATTATCAGTGATGAGTCAATTCCTCCGCAGATTTCCCTGTCAACTTAGCTAGTAAGAATTACCTGATTTTACGGTAACACAGTGGTCTTTTAAAGTGATTGCCGACATGAACAGGAAGATTTCTTATGGCGTCATTAATGTCAAGATCGGTCTAATACATAGAAGTAAAAGAGGAGAAAATTAAGGTATCTCCTGTCACTTTCACAAGGAGTAATCACCGTACAGGACTTGAATTTCTTTTATAAAGTGAGTAAATCTTCCCTGAATGGAGAGAAAAATTGGACAGATTTGAGAAGCACACAAAGGGGAAAACAGAATGCTTCGCTGCTACCACGTGGGTAGTTATCAGAATGAGCAGAATTCTCCTGTTCCTTCTACACAAGCAATACTCAATCTAGCAGCTCGCGTTTCCGTCTCATCCCCCGCTCCCTGCCCAGGTTACCTGTGGAAGCTGATGTTAATGTGCTTGTTGTAGGTAGTAGCACAGCCCGCCGCGGCGCAATTGGTCGGCATTTCACTTTCCCCCACATTCGGCGGCGCCGTAAGCCCGTGTTTGAGGCGCTGTCTCCTACACTTCCTGCGGGCAGACTGGGCAAGGGTGGCAGGGGAAAGGCCCACCGAGCTGAGTCGTGGAAGCGGGGTGGAAAGAAGGGGGATGTGTGTCTGTCGGAGGACAGGGGTCAACCTTTCCTTTCTCTTTATTAATATGGCGGACCTAAACCAGCAGATCCGTCAGGGCTAGAGCTCCACTAGCCTTCCTTCGCCTTCACCAACATGGCGGGCCAACCCGACCCCGTGCTGGCCCCCGAAAGGGAATGGGACTACTGCGTCTCTTTAGCAGCCGTCCTCGGAGCAATCAGAAAAGAAGAGGTATCACCCACCCTGCCTCCCCCCATTACTACGATACTCTCTCGAGGTGGAGATTAAGAGAATGCCCGCCCACCCCACCACGCACCCAGATAATTCCAATCCCGAGTCTGAGGTGGGTATGAGTGAACTGCGGACTTGAAGGACAAACCCGAAGACAGGAGAGAAAAACTACAAGTCCCACTGAGAGTCACGTTGTCTTAATAATTATCGCGGTAACTGAGCGCCTTGTTTCCTGCGTGTAGCAGGAAGTGACGTCAATGGCAGAGCCACTTCCACAGTCCATTTCTCGCGAGGCGGAAGAGCCCCGTTAGCGTTGGAGCAAGGGGGCGCTAGGGTAGGGAACTGGGTTGCGACGGTCCGGCGAGGGAGGGCTGGGGTGCCGGGAAGTTGGGGAGCAGAGCCCGCTAGGTGTCCGAGTACGGTAAGGCTGCACCTCCCGAGCCGGTTAGAAAAGAAAGGAACCGAGGAGGAAGGCAATTGTCGGGCGGTTCCCCGGACGGAGGGCTAAGGTTGTGTGGAAGGCGCTGCTCCCGGGATGGCGACCGCAGATCCTCCGGCCCCGGCCTCCAGTGGCTTCTCGCCCAAGGAAGAAGGAGAGCTGGAAGATGGGGAGATCAGCGATGACGATAACAACAGCCAGATACGGAGCCGGAGCAGCAGCAGCAGCAGCGGCTGCGGGCTGTTACCGTATCCGCGGCGAAGGCCTCCTCACCCGGCCCGGGGCGGTGGATCCGGCGGAGGCGGTGGCTCCTCGTCGTCGTCGTCCTCTTCTCAGCAGCAGCTGAGGAATTTCTCACGCTCGCGGCACCCGTCGGAGCGGGGCCACCTCAGGGGACACAGCAGCTACCGACCCAAAGAGCCGTTCCGGTCTCACCAGCCCTCCGTGCGGATGCCTTCGAATTCACTGTCCGAAAGCAGCCCCCGGCCGTCCTTTTGGGAACGGAGCCACCTCGCCTTGGACCGTTTCCGCTTTCGAGGCCGGCCGTACCGGGGTGGGAGTCGCTGGAGTCGGGGGCGTGGAGGGGGTGAGCGAGGAGGCAAGCCCGGGGGCCGACCACCTCTGGGAGGAGGAGCGGGATCCGGATTCAACAGCAGCCAGAGCTGGCGTGAGCCCTCTCCACCTCGGAAGAGTTGTATCCTTAACGTGGCGGTCGGCCCTGGGTGTGTCAGTCAAGTTCCCTTTAACGTCACTACTCAGTCTGTGAGATGAGTAACTTTTCTGAACCACCAGAGCCGCTTGTTTGTTACTGTGTCAGTGCACTTAAAGCCAGTTGTGCTTTGGTAATTCCCGTGTCACGCCGTCGTGTTTCCGAAAACTGCTTCACTGGGTGCATTGCTTTTCAGCCTTACCCTGTCAGCGTTTGGGGCCACGCTAGTGAATCTTGAGTTTAAAATCAGATTCGTGATAATACCCCAGAAGCCCCAGTTTCGTTAGCATTTGTTTTGTTTTTTTCTCGTACAGAAACTTTGTATGTGAGGTTAACTTGGATTATGAGAGGGGGAAAGCATGCATAGTCAGGCAGTTTGGGGAATACTGTTCTTTTGTCGTATTACACGTTGGCATTGTAAATTACAGAGTTTCATTAATCATAATACTGCCGTTTTTATTTGTGATTTTCTTTTTTACCTTTATTACGTATTGGTGCTTTTTAAAGTGTGTGTGGGGGGGTGGGGTGGGAGATCATGTGTTATATTCACCAACTCTGTTAATTCAGAGGTTTTAAATTCAGATATCTTAGAAAACTTTGCCTCCTTCTCTATTTCTTACGAACACTTTTTGGACATTTCCTAACTCTTGGTGCTGACATATGTGAGTCAGAGAGAAAACGATAAACTTAACAGCATTTTAATTGTAACATATTGGAAGCCGTGGAGGTGTGTGGGAGGGTGGAGATTGTGGGGTTGAGAAGGAAAATAAGAAAACATCTGATTTTTGTTTCCTCTAAATTTATTCTTAGTTATCTTTAACATTCTCGAGTTTACTTACAAGTTATACCGAGGAATGCATCATCTACAGTTTTGCTATTTTGAGATGGGGTGGTAGAACTATGTCTTGACTTAATCTGTGATAGCTACATAAAAGTAGCCTACTAAGCACTTTTATTACTACTTGTAATTTTTATGGTATAATGATCTTTTAATGTATTTATTTTGTGTGAAACTTACATGTTGTAATGATATTTGTTTGGAAGACACTCAACCTTATTTTTATAGAATACTTAGAGCCATATGATCTTTTTCAGATGTCAAGTTATAAAAGGGGTGGGGAATGTTAGATTTAGGTAAGAAGTAGCAACTTCTTGGTGCTGTTGCCTTGTGAAAACTCATTTCTGCAACCAAAAGTTGGGTTAGGAGGATTCCAGGGTTGTTTGAGAGAAAATCATATAGGCATTAACTTTTAAATGACAGAGAATGTTCTTTTAATAAAGTTAGAAAATCTCTGCCGAAGATATTTATTAGCCAAGGATTTGTTCATTATCAATTCTGAATCTAAAAAACAGAAAGGTATTTAAGCACATGTTGTATATTTTTTAAGAATAGAAAAGATGAAACTTGTAATTTGTGTTGGAGAGAAACATAAATGAATAATTAGTTAAACATAAAAATTTCAAATTGAGGTATGTAAACTATTATGGGAGCTCAAAATTTTTTCTTCAGAAAAAATTTTTCTGTATGAGAGAAGTGGTTGATGAGTGGGTTTGCTTACCTCCTTGCTTTGATTTCCTTCTGTGCATTCATTCAATACCGATTTGGCCTCTGCCATACACCTTTATTAGTCATTAAGGTCATACTTTTTATTAGTAAACAGGCATATGATGTTGTGAAGAAAAAGTACAGGAAGATATCCAGTCTGATTTCTATAGTAACTTAATTGGAAATGAGCTGTGTTGCTGTCTTTCCACAGATGCTGCATTTAAGAAAAGGCTGCTTGTTTTGATCCTCTGCTCATTGCTTTTCCTGTGAAGTATTGTTAATCCCTTATAGAGGTGGTATTCTCTATAAGAATTTGTAAAGGAAAACATAGTTTCCAGCCACTTTTGTATAACATGAGCAAACAAAATTTGTAATCGGACATTTTATTAATACAAATTCTTTTAAGACCAATGTTGTACTCAGTTTAACATTGTACTCATTGTTGATTATAATAATGATACTTTTATTTTACAAATGTTACATTAAAGAAGAAGAAGGCTTTTTCTGTGGCTCATTTCCATAATGCAGAAGTGAAGTAGCATAACTACAGGTGGTTGGTAGTTTATTTTTTAACCTCTTCTGTAGTGATTTAAGTATGCTAGATGTAGTTGAAAAGAAATAGAATAAACCAACCCCTACTATTGCTTATTTTAGTACTTATTTTAATTCTCACTCATTTTTAAAAACTTTTTTGTAAAAAAGTTTTTTATTGGTTTTTAGAGAGAGAGAGAGGAAGTGATTTGTTATTCCACTTATTTATGCAATCATTTGGTTGATTGTATATGCCCTGACTGAGGATCGAACCTGTAACCCTGGCGCATTGAGATAGTGCTCAAACCAACTGAGCTACCCAGTCGGGCCATTCTCATTCATGTTTAATTTTTATTAGTGATGTAAACTTGGTCAGTCAATCTTAGTATATACCTCTTTTGGATGATTACTGTTTTAAACTTTCAGATCTGATGAGAGTTAAAATATTAGGCCATTGTCTCTCATCGGTAGAAAGTCATTCTGTTTTCACTTGCAGTTGTAAAGGTTGACAGGAAGTTCTTTTTTTTAACTAGGTTTCAGTCAGAAATTGCATTTTGATCAGCTTAAAATTAAATCCTTCAAGTATTTTGTTTCTAGCTATCCTGTATAGACAGAAGTAGATTTCATTTAGCCTTGAAAATTAGTCAAAGTCATAACTTAATTACTTTTCCTCATTTTTCTCTTTTTTTGTTAAGTGTATTGAATCTTTTCTCTTTACAAATGTTTCCAAGATTATGTTATTTTTTAAAAATTACTCAGTCCTTGCCTTTAGATAGCTCCATTGAAAAGTGAAATGTAAATGCAGATAATTACAGGATTTATGTACAAAGAATACATAATAGGAGGGTGGGGAGCAAATAATTCTCTGGCTTCACATAAAAAGTGACATTTGAATTGGGGTCAGTTTGAAGAACAGAAAAACCTAGACCCAAAACTATGCATAAATTGTGAGGAACAGGGAAAAGGTGAAATTGGAAAGGAAGTGCAGGTCAAACCTTAACAGGCATTATACATATGCCATTAAAAGGATTTTGGATTCTGTTTGGTGAGATACATAACAAAGGAAGAAATCTAACCAGATTTATATTTGAGATTAGCCAGCAGGAGTAACTTGTGTGAGAACTCCAAATGTCTATCACCAGACCAAGCTTCTCATGGAATGTAAAACTATGAGAGTGTACTAGAATGCTTGAAATAAAAGAGAGAAAGCAGCTAAATAGAGCACACTGGAGAGCACCGTTATTGCAGGAGTTGGAGAGAAAGGAGTTATGAAGACCTGAAGGGAGGAAAAAGGGTAGGGAAACAAGTGAAGAGTGGAGTTGTGGAAGCCAAGAGAGAAGTGGTTTGCAGTCTCCAATGCTACAGAGATGTCAGGTAAAAAGTGTTTGAAGCCATGGTAAATAAACTCAGCCAGCTGAAATCAGATTCCTTTTGGTTGAAGAGTAAGACAGGTAATGAGAAACTAGTGTTCTTTTAAGAAACCTGGCTCTGAAGAGGAGAGATCAGAAACCAAAGATTTACCAAAACAGTTTTGATAAAACTTAAGATTTTCAGTTGTAATGCTTATTTGTTTTCTAAAATATTTGGTATTGATTCCCATTCTTGAGTTGGTTATTAGGGAAGTTGAAAATCTGTGCAAGGTGCTTGTCCTGAAAGTTACTAAACAAGAAGAAACATTTGGTAACAGTAATGCTATATTCTAGCCAGTTCAAATGGTCTATTAAAACCACATAAACTACTTGTCTTTTGTTAATTTGTAGGCTGGAGAAGTGAGGTGTAACAATTCTCATATGTATGAATTGTTTTGAAAAATTGTAGTTTGGAAGTTTGTAGCCATTTCCAAGAAAGAATTTGTGCTGTGTTTATCACTATGTTACAGAAGAAAATAACAAAAGTAATTGGTTTACATATCCTTGTCTTGAGGGGAAAGTTAGTTTAAAAGATACATTTTGAATACTATAAATGGTTTTTTATTATATAACTGCTTCATTGTGTTAGTTATGCTTATGTTGGATGTTAGTATACTTGATGAGCTCTAAGATTGTCATGCATCAGGTTTTTAAGCAAATGTTTCTTATAAATCAGTCTTGATAATTGTCAGTGTTCATTTTTATCTCCATTTTTAAAAATTTGAGACATGAGAAGAAACTAAGTAAAAAGAAGAAACTTTCTTCCTCATTATCGGAAGTGTAAATTACCCACATCTGTGACAAACCAGTCAGTTTCTCCCCTCTTCCTTCAGAAGGGAGTCTTTACCATCAGCTCATTATGGGCTTTCCTGATCTGCAGAAAGAAGAATGTTATAACCTGACCAGGTGGAATATCTGTGGATACTACGGGTAATAACTGACAGTAGTGATTTCGTAAGTGGACTGTTTATATGGATATTTGTTAAGTTTGAAATATGGGCACAGAATGAAAGTGGGCATTAGCAACACATATATTAAATGGAATTTAGTAATTTTAAAATACCACTTCATGTTTCTTGAAAAAAAGGGAAACAATTCATCTATAACTTAATATGTTTTTGTTAAATTTACTGGAAAATTTTTGGAAACTAGTTTCCTTAATATGCTGTTCAGCCAAAAGTTTTGGAAGATCACCATCAAGAAAACAAAATTATTCATCAAAAAATGAAAACTGTGGGGAAGAAACTTTTGAAGATTTACTTTTGAAGTATAAACAAATACAGTTGGAACTAGAGTGCATCAATAAGGATGAAAAACTGGCTTTGAGTAGCAAAGAAGACAACGTGCAGGAAGATCCTAAAACATTGAACTCTGAGGACCAAACAAGCACTGAAAATGTCAGTATTATAAAGGACTCAAGTAAGGAAGTAGCTCCTGAGGAGAAAACACAGGTCAAAACTTTTCAGGCATTCGAATTAAAACCACTCAGGCAAAAATTGACTTTACCAGGAGATAAGAACCGGTTGAAAAAAGTTAAAGATGGAACAAAACTTTCCCTGAAATCTGACACTACTGAATCCAGTCAAGGTAATGGAATTAAACACTTCAATTAAGTAATGAGATTCTTTTTTTCTGTAAAGGAGTAACTATTTTGGTGCTTTGTTGAAATGCAAATTTATCTGTGAATTCTTTTTGTACTTTCTACATAGTCAAATTATTGAATGATGACATTTGTATCATTCCATTCTAGTCTTTTTCTCTCTTTTTTTCTTTTGGCTTTACATGCTGGTCAGAACTTACAGTGTTCAATGTAGGTAAGAGTGGGCACCTTTGTTCCCTAAATTAAAGGGAGTGATTTTGACATTTACCATTAAACATGGTATTTGTTAGGTTTTTGTAGGTATCCCTTGTTGGGTAAAAGAAGGTTTTGTTTCTTTCCCCTGTTGCTTGGTTGAAACTTTCAGCACCGAATGGATGTTGAAGTTTGTCTTATCTTTTTTATGTATTATTGAGAAGAGCATGCATCTAATTTTTCTCCCCTAATTTATTACCATAGTGGATTATATTACCAGTAATTCGTTTTGTAGTGTATAACTACCCTTGCATATTTGGGATAAATCCAGCTAGTTCATGATATTTTTATACATCATGGATTTCGTTTATTAATTATTTTTTTATAAAGGTATTTATATACAGTGAAATTTATTCCTTTTAAGTGTGTAGTTTTTTGAGTTTGGACAAATGCAGGCAGTTGAGTAACCATTTCCAGCTACCAGTTATGATATGGAGCAGTTCCATTAACTCCCATCAATTCTTCCATGCCACTTTGTAGTCATTCCCTCACTTCCCAAAGCCCTTAGCCCACCTGGTGACTACTGATCTCTTTACTGTCCTTATAGTTTTGCCTTTTCAAGAATGTCATGTAAATGGAATCATACAGTTCATTGCCTTTTGATTCTAGCTTCTTTCACTCAGAATAGTGTATTTGAGATTCATTCATGTGCTTATATATATCAGTAGTTTTTTCTTTTTATTGCTGAGTGTTCTATTGTATGACTGTGCTGCAGTTTATCCACATCCTAGTTGAGGGACATTTGTGTTCTTGAGTTTTGGGCAATTTAAAAACGTCAGAAATACAGGTTTGCTAGTGCTTTGCTTAGAATTTTTCATCTGGGTTCAAAGACTATAATATTTTACCCTTCTTTTGCTTGCCAAGTTTTAGGATAAGGTTGTGATGCTCAAAATGAGTAGGGGAGTGGTTTCTTCTTTATTTTCCGGAGTAGATGAAGATTGGAATCATTCCTGGGATATTCGGTAAATCTTGCTAGTTAAAGTGCCTGGGCCTGGATGGTGTTTTTTTCTGGGAGGTTTTAAACTATTGATTGTTCATTCTTTCTATTTCTAGGTAAAGCAGTTTAGGTAAACTATATTTTTTCTAGTAATGTGTCCATTTCCTGTAAGTTGTAAAGTTTATAAAAATTATTCTTAAGAATCTCTTGCCTTTTTAAAATTATCTGTAGCATTTATGAATTGAACCCTTCCCCCTTTTCAAATTTCCCCAGAAATAAGTCCATAGCTTTTAAAACTCATTAGTTTTCGGCTTCTCCTATTAAGATCATTTTGAGCTATGAACTTTCTACTTTGGCTGCATCTGTATAAATTTTTAATATTCAATTCTAAATATCTTCTAATCTTTCTTTTCTTTGACCTGTAGGCTATTTGAAAGTGTGTTTCTTCCAAACATGTAGGTTTTCCAGCTGTGTTTTTTGTTACTCATTTCTAAGCCAATTACATTGTCAGAGAACGAGATCTATGTAATATCAGTCTTGAAATATTTGTATAGACCTGCTTTATAGTTTAGCATGTCATCGGTTTTTAGAATTATGTGTGTTTGAAAGAAACATATATTATTAGATCAAGCTTTTTATATTCCTTTATTTTTTGATCTCCTTGATGTATCAATTACTGAGAGGTTTGTTAAAATCTGCCATTATGGTAGTGGTTTTGTTTTTGCTTTAAGTACTTGGAGGTTGGAGAATTGACTCATCATTCTCATTGTGCTGTAGTGACTGTTTTTATCACGTCATGTTTTTGCCTACGAAAGACTTTGTCTATATTAATAGCCACTCTTTCTCTTGATAAGTGTTTATATATGTCTTATATATTATTTTTCATTCCTTCAGTCTTTCTGTGTCCTCGTGTCTCAGATGTCACTTGTACATAGTATAGAGCTGGATTTCATTTGTACTTTAGTCTGTCCTTGTCTTTTAAGTAGAACGTACAGTTCATTCACATTTTTTCATGATTACTGGATTTTGGATTTATTTCCTTTTGGTCCTTTTTTCTTTCTTGACTCTTGATTGTTTTTTATTATAGTCTTTTTTTCTTTTACTAGTTTGGAAGTTAGTTACGAAGTTTCTGTTCTCATATTGGTTCCTCTTGGAGTTGTAACATGAATTGTTATCAGTGTTTAAAATCAGTCAAGGTGTTTACCCTCTCCCTTACAGACAAGGGCCAGTGTTTATTTAGCTTTATCTATTTAACAATTTCTTGGCTCACTCTTCTAGGTCTAGAGTCACTTACCTTAAAGTACATTTAAAAAATTTCCTTTAATGTGTTGGCTGGATGGAAAACTTATTTCTGTGTGCACTCTTTTAAAGACAGTTTTCCTAGGTTTAGAATTCTAGATTGGTTAATTATATTCTTAATATACTGGAGATATTTTTGGCTACCATAG
>VMDR010034509.1:0-11050 GCA_007922815.1 Macrotus californicus
CTTACAGGATGTGTATATGTCAGCACCAGTAATAATGCATAGACAGGAAACTTATGAAGCAAGGAAGAGTGGACCAATTGTCAGAGCCATTTACAGGTGAGGAAATAGACATGAAATATTCAGAAACTTGTTCCAGGTTGCACTGCTAGTAAGTTTGCAACCTGGAAGAAAATCTCTGGCTGTCTCACTCCTGAGATCCCCCTCTTCAGTTCTACTCTGTGCCATCCCTTCCGGAGGAAAGGATGGCACAGAGTAGAACTGGAATACTTAATCAGCTCACTGTAAGCTGTGTGTCTGCCTCCACTGATGTTTGTTCTAGCCGTTGAAAGGTGAGCACGTTCCTGACCATTGCTGCCTGCCACAGGTTCTTTTATAAACCTGGGGGAGTAGAGGATGCCTATGTGGATGTTTGAAAACATTCTCATAGGGGCCACAGAAAGGATTTCTTTTGAACTTTTGTGCAAAAAGTTAGGCCATCAACCCCAAGGTAACAGCAGCGGAGAAACTAACCGCAGGCCTGGTCCACAGGAAAAAACACTCACTACCCACAATAACACAGACTAAGAAAACCAAGAAGTTTAAGTTCATTGCTCTCTTCCTGTCTAGGCCAAGGCAGCACTAGTTCAGCAAGTTCAGCAAACACCCAGGAACAGTGACAGTGAGGCACATGTGAACCATCTCATTAGGCCAGGAAGACTTCATTAGACAGGTTTGTGTGAGCAAGATAGGTCCTGGACCATGTTAACAAATGAATAAAGGTATTAAATATTGATCTCTATTTCATTTTCACCCCTAACTGAATCATCAAGGGGCAGATCACTCAGAAGCCCACCTCTCTGACTTACCTTGTGCCAGTCTTCATCTCCTCTGCACTGGGCTTCCTCCCACCAGGGCATCTGTCCACTACATTGGCATGTGGACACTGGATCTTTAGCTCTTCCCCAGCAGACTATGGACAAGTACCCTCCAGCCAGGAACAGATCCCCAATTCCTGACCAACCAATACAGGGTTTTACAAGGGTGTGAGATGTGCCCCATGCAAGAAAATCTAAGATTTCTGAGAGTGTACAGTCTCTTCTACCACAGCTTGTACTTGATAAACTGAAACTCATTCTAGTGGCTAAATTAAAACTAGTGAGTTTTCATCCTCAAAGCTTTGGTCATAATCCAAATTATAGACCATGCTGGTCATCTAGTCTCTTCAATACAGACATCCTGTGGTGAGCCAATGTTAAGTTTGTGCTTTCTCCTACTTCTGTCCTACTTTCTCACGTCCGTGTGAACTTTCTACTGTGCTGTGAGATACCTTAATTCTATGATCAATTCCTTTACTCCTCGGGAATCACTGACTATTTTTTCCCATTGGCAAAACTTAAATCAATTTTATTCATGTGGATACTCTTTTTCCTCTATCCACCTAAGATGAACACTGCTCATTCTCTCTCAAGACATGTCTTACATGTCTTAAGACTCAGATAATATTAATAATTAGCCCTGGCTGGTGTGGTTCAGTGGATTGAGTGCTGGCCTGCAAACCAAAGTGTCGCTGGTTTGATTCCCAGTCAGGGCACATGCGTGGGTTGTGGGCCAGGTCCCCAGTAGGGGGTGCTCAAGAGGCAACCACACATTGGTGTTTCTCTCCCTCTTTCTCTCACTTCCCCTCCCTCTAAAAATAAATAAATAAAATCTTTAAAAAATAAATGTTGGCTAAGCACATAATGCAATGCCTTGTATGTGTACTGTCTCAGGTGATCCTATTAGTATTAGCATTTTTCACATGAGTAAACGGAAGCACAGTGGTTAAGTAAATTTGCAAAAGCCACACAACTGGTGAACTATAGAACCCAAAGGATCAAAAAGCCCACCTCGCATCCTGGTGTGTGATCAGAATCTTCTTCTTGCCCTCTGTCCTTCCCTTTTAAACAATGTTGGAATATATGTACATTACAGTAAAGATGGCACTGAGAACTCTGAGTGCCAACGTAATCAAACAGTGGATTTTTCTAGACAGCACTGTGTCTCTCTCTCACACACATGACATACGAAAGCAAATTTTAACCTGAGATTACTGAGTGAATACACATAGGGGATAGTGATAGATATAGATATATCACATATATATTTTAATCTATTATACCTGTATCTATATCCAGGAATAGGTATAGATATGCAGATATAGATATATCAAGATATGGATATAGCTGTATTTTAAATATGTCATACTATGAAAGCACCCATTTCCCCAACAGGAGCTTGTTCTGGGGCCAGGCCTTGTCCCTTCCCTTTGCTCTCTTTCTATTGCACCACAGCCCAACCCCACTGTGACTCACACATTCTTTGTCAGGTACACGGTAAAGCTTAATTCACAATTAAGGCCAGACCCATCTCTAAAGTATGTCTCCAATCACACTGAATTTTTCCACTTATCAGCCTAATCCAAGCCTGTGTCGTTTTTTTCCTAAATTATCATAATATTCTTTTATTTTACTCTTTCCCATGCAATTCTTTCTCCACCTGGTAGCTTCAACAATATCCTGAAATGCTTTGCTGTAAATCTTTCATCATTGTCAAACTGAACCAGAGGAAAAATTGAGATGCTTTAGTTGCGTACGTCAGGATCCTGCAGGATCCCGCTGCTGCCCGTGGCCACTCAGCTTTACCCTCCCCTCACTGTTTGCTCTACTTCACTGAGCGTTCAGGTTCTCTGATGCAATAGCTTTCCTTTCAAGATGCATTCATCTTTGGGTTGTGCCAGCTGATACACTGCTATGTGGAAAGACAACACTAGAGCCCTAAAATCATATTTTATCTCATCCTTTATTAATGTCTATTTTTGTTGAAATAAAATGTTTTAGCATGTAAATAATAAATGTATAGAATAAACTAGAGAGAGACGAGTTAGCTAGCCATTGGCACTACATACTCCCAAAGGTTTTACTGATGGAAGTGTAAAATTTAAAAAAAAAGAAATTGAAGGGTACTACCCAAACACTGAGACTGTTTCTTACCTCTGAGATTGCAAAGGTGTTACTCTCTGCCTGGAATAATTCTTGCCCAGCTTTTTATCCGGCTGACTAATTGCTCATGGCTCTTCTCGAGTCATTTACAGAAAATGAAAATTGCCCAATAAAATTTGGTCCCTCTGTTAAAGCTTTCTATACATTTTCTTCAAAACATTTATCAGAGTATGTAAATAATATATATGCATTGGGTAGTATTATTTAATGCAACACTCCGCAATTAAGCAGCAAGTTTCTTGAGAACTAAAACCGTCTATTTTGCCTATCACTAAATCACAACCACCTAAAGAAGGCCTTGTTCAGTTAGTTACTCAAACTAGGTTCTCTTTATCCCTCGAAGAGATCTTTCTTCATCTCTTCTCTGGTCCATTATGTTTTCATTTCCTAATTCATTTCTCAGAGATTAGTTCTCTCTCAAACTTATTGGCATTCCTGTGAGCCACCTCTTTGACTCCCCAAACACTGAAAATCATACAAAATAAACAACCTACCATGGAGACGAACTGCAAGGCCACATTTGTTATCAGCAGCTTAACTTTAGTATCTGAAATTAGAAGTTTACTTTACCCTGGTGAACATCTTTTATATTCAATACGTTTGACCTGTAATGAGTTCTCTTATCGCCTCACTCTCTTTAAACAGAATAAACAGTACACTAGCTATCCAATTTGTATTTTGCAAAAATAGTTACCTGGGCACATGCGCATGATGACCAGTGGGAACTATGCCTAAGAAGTCACAATTATAAAACATCTTTTAAAAAAACTTGATTGTATATGATGGGTTTCACTTATTATTTTTTAAAAGATTCTAATTATTTTTTCATTGTTGACACTATTACAGATGCCCCTCACTTCCCCTTAACCCCTTTCCACACAGCCCTGCCCTCCCACAGACCTTGTTGTCTGTGTCCATGGGCTATGTCTATATGTATATAGGTTCTTTGGCTAATCTCTTCCAGTCTCTTAGATCTGTCAGTCTGTTCCAGGTATCCATGCCCCGGTTTTGTTTTGTTAGTTAGTTTATTCTGTTCATTAGATTCCACATATGAGAATATATGGTTTTGTCTTTCTCTGAATGGCTTATTTTGTTTAGCATAATATTTTCCAGGTCCACCCATGTTGTTTCAAAGGGTAGGAATTCCTTCTTATTTACAGCCTCATAAAATTCCATTGTGTAAAGGTACCATAAGCCTTTTTATCCACTCATCTACTGATGGGCACTTGGGCTATTTTTTCAGACTAGCCAATGTTTCTAGACCTTGGCTATTGCAAATAGCCCTGCTATGAACATAGGGGTGCTTACATTCTTTCTGATTAGGTGTTTTGGGATTTTAGGATATAGGAGTATTCCCAGAAGTGGGATCACTGAGTCAAAAGGCAGTTCCATTTTTAGTTTTTTGAGGAAATTCCACTGTTTTCACAGTGGCTGCACCAGTCTGCATTCCCACCAACAGTGTACTGGGGTTTCCTATTCTCCATATCTTGGCAGCCAAGATGTTGTTCTTTGATTTATTGCAGATAGCTATTCCAACAAGTGTGAGATGGTATCTCATTGTGGTTTTAACTTGAATTTCTCTAATGATTAGTGATGTTAAGTACCTTTTCATATGTCCATGGGCCATGTGTATGTCTTCTTTGGAGAAGTGTCTATTCAGGTCCTTTGCCCATTTTTTAATTGTGTTATCTTCCTGGTGTTGACTTGTACAGGTTCTCTATACATTTTGGTAATTAACCCCTTATCAGGTGTATCATTGGCAAATATGTTGTCCCACGCAGTGGGTACCCTTTTCATTTTCTTGGTGGTTTCTTTTGTCATGCAGAAGCTTTTTAGCTTGATGTAGTCCTACTTGTTATTTTTATTTTTTAAAATTTTTAAATTGAAGTATAATTGACATATAACATTAAATAATTTCAGGGGTGGAGCATAATGATTCAATATTTGTATATACTGCAAAATGTTCACCACAATAAGTCTACTTAACATCCTTAACCAAAAATAGTTTCAAATTTATTTTTTCTTGTGATGAAGACTGTTAAGATCGACTCTCTTAGCAACTTTCAAATATTCAATTCAGTATTATTAACCATAGTCACTAGTGTGTTTTTAGTAGTGATTCATTAATCTCACTTAAGTTTAATTAAAATTAAATATTTTTCCCTAACTCTTCCTATGTAATTAAAATATTTGCTTTTGCAAAAACAATGTGTTCCATCATTCTTTACGAAAGTTAAGTCCCCTGGAGAAAAACCTTTCTGAAGAACTTGGAAGCAGTTGGCAAAACTGCTGTCTCTATTCTGGAAACGGGCTTCCTGATTAGCCCAGGGTCTCAGTGACAAGGACAGCCACAGGCATCTGATGAGAGGCTGTGCTTGTCTCTTGAGATTAGGACCTTTTCTTCAGGAGAAGCTAATTGCTACGGGCCTCCTGAAATTGTTTTAAGTACGCACATCCCATTTTAGGGTTTCAGCATTCAGCTCCGTAGAAATACTCTGAAGATTAAATAACTCTTCAAAGCTCAGGCTTGACTCCACAGATTACTATTCAGCACTAATTGAAATGAAGGGGTAGGATGTGTGAAATGAATGCATAGCCTGTTTGGAGCTCTAGAAATGTCCACTAAAGGGAGATGAAGGGGAAAGAAACGCTTCAGTGTAGAGAAGTTTGCAAGAAGCCACTTACCATGGGATAAAATGCTTGATATTTCATTTGAGTTCACACAGTGATGTCAATGAATATCTCGCCTTATTCTAGAGGTTCTCTTTGAACATTTTTTTCACAGTTACATTGACCTTCTCAGGATTAATTACGCATTTTTAAAACACAGTTAATGGAGAGGAGATAATAGCATTTTTGGACTGTACTTGAAACTGCAGGTAATTCAGGTGTTAATTAATGTATTTATTTACTTGTTAACACAGCCTAATTCAGAGTGGACTTCATGAAAGCCGCAGAGCAGATGACCCGAGCACATGCCGTCAGAGATTTCTCTTCATTTTCTCCATGTTCAGAAGGTCTTGCTCTCATGAAGGCTTTGTGGCATCCCTCGTTAGTATCTCAGTATATGAAACCCCTTTAAGGCTGAGTTCATCATAGATGACAGTAGGTGTAACTTCAAATGGTCCTCTTAATAACTACAGTTACACGTGACTTCTGTTCAGATCACTCTGGAGGGTTGTCTTTACTGGAAAATGAGGCTGGGAAGTGCTCCAATCCGGTCGGGAAGATACACTGGTCTTGTCATTTTCTCTTATGTTTACATTATTCGTGATGACTCTCATTCATTCTACAGTTCATCTTTTCTTGTTTCTTCCTTGCCTGCCCTTTTAGAAATTTTTATGCAGTGTCCTTTTCTAAGACTTTGTTTAGTTGAAATTAGTAAAATTAGTAAATACTTATAAATCTATTAACCGGTCAGGTATGAACTACAATATAATACAATGAGCTGCACTGTGAACTCTCCGCATTGTGAAACTCTCCTTTCTTCAGGAAATTCCAGTACTGCATGTGATGTATGATGAACAAAGACCAAGTGACCGTATCCTGGCCAATCTATATACTAGATAGGAATAAAATTTTTTGAAGAAAGAATAAATTCAGATAGTTTTTATACAATCTTATGACATTTTCAGTTAGTCTAAGCAATTGGACCGCTACTATAGTGCTACTTAATAGAATAGTTTATACATGAAAAAATATGGCATGTTAAAGTTTAAATTATGAATTTTTTTTAAAAGTTGAATATTGAACTCATACTCATTAAACACTTAAATAGAAATAAAAATCTAACATTTATTAGGCAAAATATACATTTCAGTAATGCAATAATTTGACTATGAATGTAAAAATAAAATTGCCAGGAAACACAAACATTACTAGCTTTTAATTAGAACATATTGGAAAGAAAGTTGGAATGAAAGCAAGTTATTGAACTTACTCACAAAGAGCAAACACTCATGTATTCTAAGTTGTTGGTGCTAATTAGTATGTAACAGTGGACAAATCAACGTTAATTGAGTTCTAAAAGCACATTCAGGAAACAGCATTCACTATGATGAACATTAGGTACATATGAAAAGGTGGCAGTGAAATTAAATACAATTTAATTCAGTCCTCAATACTTTTATTAACATAAAAAAATGCTAGAATGAATAAATTACATGCATCCCTAATGCTGTATTTTTCCTTCCAATACTTTATTGTGTAAACCTTTCATTTAAACATAATAAAAATTTGAACAACTTTTTAGTGAATACCTCTAAATTCCCCACCTGATTTCTACCATTAACATTTTATTATACTTGCTCAATCATACTATCTATCCCTCTCTCTATTCATCCATGAATTCATCTTAGTTTTTATACTCTTTTAAAGTAAATGCAAACATCTCAAACTTCCTCGCATACTTTAGCATGCAGTTCTTATATAAAACTATGTCAAATGAAAAGCACATACCTTCAGTGTACATTCCCTGAGTTTTGATAAACACATACGCCACGGTAGCCCAAATCTCTATCAAAATACAGAACATTACCATCCATTCACTCTAGAAAGTTACCCCATTATCATCCCAGTCAATCTCTGTCCCCACCCAAAACAACTGCTGTGATGTATATAAAATTTGGTCTTAGTCCCTCTTCCTGGCACAAAGCTCCTAAAACCATTAGAATTTCCTGTGAAGAGAGCTATAAAGTCATCTTTTATTATTTTTCTTATCCATGAGGGGACTTTTGGAAAACACCTAAGGATGGGAGCTGGTTAACCATGGGGTTAGAGTTGGATCTCTCCCACCCCAGGGAAGGGAGAGAGGCTGGAGATGGAGTTCAGGCACTGATAGCCAATAATTTAACCAATCATGCCTATGTAATGAAGCCTCCATAAAAACCCAAGAGGAGAGCTTCTGGTAGGTTCACATGATTTGATGCGCAGACTTGGTGAGAATGACCCATGGAGGGAGCATGGGAGCTTCTGCCCTTTCCCCATACTGTGCCCTATGCATCTCTTCCATCGGGCTGTTCCTCAGTTATAACCTTTTATTATCAATGGATAGTCTAGTATTATACGTTTCTCCGAGTTTGTGAGCTGCTCTAGCAAATTAAGCCCAAGGAACGGGATTGGTGGAACCTTCTCTTTATTGCTGGTCCATCAAAAACACGTGATCTGAATTGGATGGTGGGGCAGTCTTGTGGGACTGATGCCCCACCCTGGGGGATCCGATGCTATCAATTATCTATGGACAAACAATATCAGAACAGAGCTGAATTGTAGGACACCCAGCTGGTGTCTGAGAACTGCTTGAGGGTGTGGGAACTCCTACCTCCTAAAACACACATTGGAAATTGGTGCTCAGAACCCCTTTAACTACTCTGTGAACTGAATATTAATATCAACTAGGCGTTTTATCACCAAAAAGGATTTATTTATTTAAGAAAAAGGGTTGTAACTCTGTGCATGCAGATGTGGCAATCAACCTGCATACTCTGTCCTGTGTGCATAGATGGTGGGGTATTTATGGAAAAGGAAGAAAAGGGAAAGTAAGAACCACAGAGCTTTATTATCAACATCGAGTTCTTCCTGTGGAGCTCTTGCATGTAGGGTTCTCACAATTACTTACAGTGCAAGAACTTCCATAAGCCCTATCTCTTCCCACAGACCCTCCAGACTGATTGCTTGCTTGAAGTTCCAGTTAGTCTTTACCAACTCTTATGATGTTTTCCACTATAATGCTGCACACTTCTTAAAGTGATTGACTAAGTAAAAAGGAATCATTATATATTCAACTGCTGGGATTCTATTTTCCAAAGACATTAATAATGCTTCCCTGGTTAAGGTAAAAAAAAACAGCAAGTGCTGGTGAGGATGTGGAGAAAGGGGAAACCTTTTGCACTGTTGGTGGAAATGCAGACTGGTGCAGCCACTGTGGAAAGCAGTGTGGAGACACCTCAAAAAATTAAATATGGATCTGCCTTTTGACCAAGCAATCCCACTTCTGGGAATATATCCAAAGGAACCCAAAACCTTAATTCAAAAGAACATAAGCACCCCTATATTCAATGCAGCATTATTTATAATCACCAAGATATGGAAGCAGCCCATCAACAGATGAGTGGATAAAACTATGGGATATTTACACAATGGAATACTACTTGGCCATAAAAAAGAAAATTTTACCCTTTGCAACAGTATGGATGGACCTGAGAACATTATGCTAAGTGAAATAACCAGTAAGAGAAATAAAAGTACCATGACTTCACTCATATGTGGTAGCTAATGAACTTGACTAACAAGGAATATAGGGACAGACTCATAGATGGAGAGCAGGATGACAGCTAACGTGGGGCGGTGCAGGTTAGAGGGTGGAGAGATTGAGCAAAAAGGAAAAAGCGCTCATGGACATGAACAACAGTGTGGTGAATGCTTGGGGAGGTGGGGGGAATATAACAAGACTAAAAGGTAATGTAAACAAATACAATTAAAATTTAAAAAAATATTTCAAATTGTATACTTGTAAAATATTTATGCATCTTTCAAATAGTTGAGTAAAAACTGAAGTTTTCTTTTTTAAAGATTTTATTTAATTATTTTTAGACAGAGGGGAAGGGAGAAAAAGGGAGAGAAACATCAATGTGTGGTTGCCTCTCACACGCACCCCCTACTGGGGACCTGACCTACAACCCAGGCATGTGCCCTGACTGGGAATCGAACTGGTGACCCTTTTGTTCATAGGCTGGCACTCAATCCACTGAGCTACACCAACCAGGGAAAAACTGAAGTTTTTAAAGTAAAAATTATTTATTTAAAGGGAGGCTATGTTTACGCGGAGAATAAGTAGAACACTAGACAACTTCCATCACATTTCAGAGAGCTGTAAGTTTCTGCATGCGGATGCACCACGGTCACATTGCTTGTTCTTCACCTAGTGGGTCACCTTACAAATTTAGATCCGCCTGTGAAACCGCTAACTAGTTTAATACCAGTTATCTAGTGGGTACATGGTAAATATGAGTTAAAGGGAAGCAGAGTGAACAAAAGAACAACAGAATGAATGAGAAGGGAACTCATGTTTGCTAACTGTTCAGGAATGTGACTAGATTCTTTTTGTCTGTACCAGAGAGGAGTGGCCCTGGAAATATGAGTATAAATCATTGACATATGATAATAGTTATTGCTTTTTATTCTAAAAAGAGAAAACAGCAACATTATTTCAGTTTCAGAATATTTTTTATTACTATAATTGGCTAAGTAGAAAAAGCAACAGAATTTTTGCTCCGAAGGATGCATGTTTCTAGCGCTCCTTACTAAAGGCAATTAGGTAAATTCCGGTCTCATGATTTGGGAAGAACAGTGGAGACTTTGTAAAGATACGCCTCTCACAAACCACCATCAAAAATGAATTTTAGTAAGAATTGAGGGACACCAGATCTAGGCTTCCAGTATAAAATCGTGTTGATATAGAAAAAATGAAAGTCTGTCCCAATTTTACATTTAAATACTGGTAACAAAGAGAGAAAAACAAAAAAGGCAAAATAAATCAATGAATATGCAAAATAACACCAAACAAAAACTATTATACCATTACCACAAACTTTCAGATAAACATTTATCAAAATTTGGAAATACTTCTTACGAAGTGTAGGCTGCTGACTGTTCATATCCATGCAGCCATCCCAGAAATATTTATTAAGCACTTCATTCAGAGGCATGAAAGGAAATTCTCTACGGGCCTGGAGGCTACTTCAGGGCATTTTATGATGATTGCTGATTACAGATGAGGCCAGGGGTTTGTTTGGCAGTAGCAATTCCAAATGTGTATTACCAGGAATGTATTATTCAAGTTTAATGACTTTAACTCATTAGCAGATTATGTCTTTTAAAATATGCAAAACTTCTGCTGTTGATTTGTCATTTGAACACTCAACTGAGAGAAATGATTTAAGTATTTGAATTGTATTGGTTGTACACTGAAGATATTTTTAAAAAGTGATTGAATCCCTCTATGGACGTGCATACATTTGTCACTGCTAGATTCA
>VMDR010034510.1:0-11052 GCA_007922815.1 Macrotus californicus
CCAGGTAGGTACTTGATATATGCAGGGAACCACTTTGTAAAGTAAATGATTGTCTAATTATTATGCCCTACATCTGAAACTAATATAGAATAACACTGAATGTAAACAGTCACTGAAAAATAAATAAAAGGAAAACAAGAAAGAAAAAGCTAAAGGAGTTGATCACCACCAAACCAGTATTATAAGAAATGTTAAAGGATCTTTTTAAGAAGAAGAACAATAGGGGGAAAAAAAAGCAGAGCAACATAGTTATAAAGAATAAAATGGCAATGAACACATACCTATCAATAATCACCTTAAATATAAATGGACTAAATGCTCCAATCAAAAGACATAATGTACCTGCATAGATAAGAAAACAAGATCTATATATATGCTGTCTACAGAGACCTACTTCAGAGGAAAGACTGACACAGACTGAAAAGGGATGGAAAAAGACATTTTATGCAAATGGAAACGAAAAAAGCTGGAGTGACAACACTTATATTAGACAAAACAGACTTTGCAACAAAGACATAGAAAGATCCAGCAATTCCACCTCTGAGTATTTATCCAAAGAAACTCAGAACACTAATTTGAAAAGACATATGCATCCCTATGTTCATTGCATCATTTTTTTACTATAGCCAAGACATGAAAGCAACCTAAGTGCTCACTGATAGACAAATGGATAAAGACAATGTGGTACACATGTACAATGGAATATTACTCAGCCAGAAGAAAGAGTGAAATCTTGCCATTTGTAACAAGGATGAACCTAGAGGGTGTTATGCTAAATGAAATAAGTCAAACACGGAAAGACAAGTACCATATTATTTCACATATATGTAGAATCTAAAATAGTTATGGGAATACAAAGTATAGCATAGGGGATGTAGTCAACAATATTGTAATAACCACGTATGGTGTCACAGATACTAGAATTATTCGGGAGTTCACTTCATAAATTATATAGATGTCTAACCACTACACTGTACATCAGAAACTAATATAATATTGAATGTCAACTGTAATTGAAAAATTATTTTTAATTTAAAAATATCAATTTTTTCAATAAAGTAATATAAGTATAAAATTCAAATGTCCAAAGGGACAAAACATTGAGCAATGGAAAATAAATATTTCTCATTCCCAGTAGCCCAGTTAGCATGCCTAGAGGGAAGCATGTTACTAGCATCTTATGATTTTTTTCCAGAAATATTCTATACATGCTATTACATACTTTCAACAAGAGCTCTAGACCTGGCAAGGCAAAGAGGTCATAAATTAATCATATTTGATCGTTATCATTATGTAATAGTGGACCCTTTAGTTCCAATTAGCTCTGACACATACTATCTTGGGCAATGTCTCTGAGCCGTTTACCCCATCCATGTGATGAAACTAATGAACATGCCAGGAAGAACTGAAGGGATTAAGTGAAATAGTGTACTGAAGTTCCAGACATGCCCCATGATTTTGACTATGAGAAAATATAAACTTTTTTCTATCAATTTGCATTTCAAATGCAGAGGCTGAATTCTTATCAACATAGAAATGAAGTGTCTATAGAATATATATGTCATGTTGTCTGGTTTTATAGCACTATCAGTCTGCTTTTCCCAACCTTGATGAAGTTGACTTAATCAACCTCATTTCATTGTTAGTTTAGTTGTCTTTCATCTTCTTCAATATAACCTTCATCTTTTCACCTTCTTCATCCTCTTCATATAACCTTAAAGTAAGTATAAAATATTATTGAAAGAGTAAGAGAAGAGGGGATTTATCATTTAATAAATACTGATGGTGCAACTAAAATGTGCCAGGCACTTTGCTAGATGACATGGAGCCAGGCAAAACCCAATGGAGAAAATGGTGCTAAGGACCGTTCTACTTAGGCCTGGTGATATTCAAAGGGCTGCTTGGTCTTCTGACCCTAGAAAATCATTACTCTCACTCAATTTAAGAACTCAGTTACAAGCGTGTGTTTTTTTTTTTAAATCCAGCCAAACAATTTAAGCAATTACAGGGGTTTAGTGGCTGACATGACTGAGAAGTCCAAAAATTAGGCAGGCTTTAAAAACACCATTGGCTCCATAACATCAACAAAGACTGACTTTTTTCCATTGCTGTACTCTGCCTTCCGTGATGTGGTTTTCATCTAAGACTGCCTCCTCTAATGATTTAAACAAGGTAGTCAGAAACAACCAGAGCTACATCTTCCAGGTTGATATCTACAAAAGCAGAGAGTACTTTTGAGGCAGCTCCCATGAATGAAAAAAAATTTTTTTTTTCCCAGAACTCAACTGTCTGTCTCTTTAACTTCATTGTGCCTGATTGGCTCACAAGCCTCCCCTGAACCAATCACATGGGCAGGAAGATGTGATATTGTTGATTGGTTTAAGATTGACAGGAATGACCCCTGGAGCTGGGTGATCAGCTAAAAACAAAAAACCACACCCATGATGTTTATTAGAAAGTAGGAAGAGGGCTGGATCTTACAATTGTCAACTAAAGCTCTTGTTAACACTTCACTCTGAGTGTCTGTTCTATGTCACTCTCTCAGGCTGGCTCCATATGCAAGGTTTTTACTTTGTGTTCCCTCATAAATTTGATCTACACATGGCTGAGGCTAATGGTGGGGTAACTCTGAAACCAAATACCTGTCACTCTGCAAATCCAGTTCTTATCACCCATCTATGTTTCTTGTGCCCTAGTTCAAAATTCTCAAATGAAGTCCTCTAAATGGCCTGGCCTAACCTATTGACTGACTCTCACAGTGGGTCTCCACGTACTGGTCCTTCTTACGTACAGCCAGAGGGTGAGGGTCCTCTGATACCATCATGGCTGACTAAGTCCATCTGATCAGCAGGGTTTGTGGGTGGGAAAAGATTCTTTTGGAAGGGGATGTGGGCAGAAAGGCAATTATATACTTCTCTAACCAGAAAAACTCCAGGGGTGAAAATGATAGGAAGAAAGTGGCACCAAATTTGAAGACAAAAGAAACACTGCCAACATGATTCAGAATTAAACTGACTCATAGACTTCTGCTTTAATCACTATTTTGGCCTTATAATCTCTGAAACTAAAGAACACTGAAACAGTTCTTGAAGCAGAAACATTACAGACGAGAACAAACTTTGGCCCTAAATCTTGGACTTAAATGATATTTATGCTCATTATGTCCCATGTGCTGAAATGTGTCCTTTTTTTGCAGACTATTACCTCCTCAAAATGAGTTTAAATATGAAATGGCTAAGAGAATGCCCCAGCAGAATTTTCCCCCTCAAAACTGCATTTCGTTCTTAAGTAAATTCCCCATTTTTACCTCCTGATTTCCAAGAGGGTGTTAGAGATTCCCATCCCATGTCATACACCCCCAGCCTAACTGCAGATGTGTTCACTGGAAAAGGGGAAGTTTTTAAGTACTCAGTAGAACCTGTGACCAAACATTTGCTGGAGCAAAAGAAGAACACAGAAAGCCAGAATGAGAAGTGTTTTTTTCTTCACTTTCTTATAATGCATTCAGGCTCACTTTGACCCAAATAACCATCTGACTGGTTGCTATTTTAAATGTGAAAGAAGTGGAGAACCGACTGTCAGTAGCCCCCATAAACCTGGAATGGACTAGGCTGAAGGCACTAAAACTTGCCCCTAAGGAATGGAAATCACACCAAATCTATCTTTCCTTCCTTCCTTCCTTCCTTCCTTCCTTCCTTCCTTCCTTCCTTCCTTCCTTCCTTCCTTCCTTCCCTCCTTCCCTCCTTCCCTCCTTCCCTCCTTCCTTCCTTTTACATGGAACACTTCACAAATTTGCACATCATCCTTGCACAGGGGCCACGCTAACCTTCCAATGTTAGTACATGTGCTGCAGAAGTGAGCAACACCAACTGCTTTCCTGGAGGTTCTAATACTTGAATTAGGAGTCTGCCTAGACTAGTCCAAGGCACCAAAACTAATAAAACAAAGCTGAACTAAGGATAAATATAAGAAACAGAGAAAACCCCGTTTTCAAAGTCTGTTAATAGGCTTGTGGCTAATTCTGATTTTAATTAAAAAACAATACAAAACAAAGCTCAGTGATAGTTAAAATTGAACAATAGACTAAGCTTAATACAAAGGCTTAAGCAGTGTTCTGATAACAAACACAATAGCACCTGAAAAAAATAAAACTGAACAATAGTTAAAAGAAAGAAGGATAACTTTAGATGTGAAGGCAGAATTTTTTACATCAACATTTCATGCAGCAGCTCCTGCCAGGCCTTCCCATTTCTCAACAGCTTTGATTCATGGAAATAATGGTTATGCAATTTCCACACATTGTGCTCCAAACACAGCATGTGGGCATAGTAAAAAGAAAACAACTAATAGCACTTGAAGCTGGAGATTTCGATAAGCTTTTCTTTCTCATTTCACAAAGGTTTTTAACTCGATAGTCTAAGGCAACTGACATATTCCTCCTAAGCTTTAAACAGATAAAGTATCTCATGTTCTTACATGTATCTATGGCAGCATGCTGGTTAATCTAGTTGTGAAAAATTAACCAGAAAGAAACTATTGGACTATGAGAATTCCACAGTTGACAGATTGTTGGTCTTTCTCTTAAAAAAAAAAAAAAAAAAAAACCTATGCCATCTGTTAACAAAAGATGAGATAACTTGGAGAAAATTATTTCCCTTAGGGCACCATGCTAGAGCAATTCAGAGAGAGGTCGCCTGCATTCTCAGTGAGGACTTGGGATAAGAAACAAGACAGCGTCAGGTCTGCACAGTCGTTGGCCAAGACAAACAAAGATGATTTCCTCTGGTCCCTATTTTAGTTTTACTCTTTGAACTTCTTATTTCTTATTCTTGTTATTATTTTTTATTGGGCACAGATTGTTTCAGGAATCATCTTGTTTCCCTTTTTGAAGTTTTTTTTTTTTTCTTTTCTTTTTTTAATTTGTTGAGACCGGATTGTAAAGCGCTCCACTTCCACCACCTGTCACTACACTGGGGGCTGCGACTGGGACAGCGCTCGCAGTTCTGAGTCCAGCTGCGGACTGCATGGTGAAGGGCAACAGCAGGAGGAGGTAGAGGTGCAAATTTGCAGGTAGGTGGCAATACACTATTTCAAAATAAAAATTCCTAAGCTGTAGATCAGTGATAAATTTTCATCTACTCTGTGTTCTTGGAGAGAGAAAGCTCAGGTATGAATTTTAATTCTTACAGAAGGATTTTTTCCCCTTTACATATAAAATCCTCGGAATTTCACCTCCTCACCCTGTCGTTTCTGTGTGATTAATCATACGTTGGTCACTTGTCACTAGATGGCATCATGTGGTGTTACTTGAGAGCAATAACTAAATTGTCAAAGTTACAGCGTGGGCCATTTTTCAGTATTTTCTTCTTCGGTATGCATGTAGAGAATCTACGTGAGATCCTGGATATTTCACCTTCATTTGTTTTATGGGTTTGGCTTTGTAAATTTTATATATTCTTTGAGATTCATTTTTCTCAGTGTATCTTGCTAGTATTTGAACCCAATACTTATTAGTATTAAATACATAATCAGTTCTTCCTCTAAATTTTCTTCCAAGTCACATACAGAAATATTTACTTACAGAGATTTTGCAAAGGTAAAATAAAGCTCAACACATCTAGGATCTTTACCCAAACATGCAGATAGAAAGAAGTACATGTATGAAAACTCGCTTTATCTAAGCATAGCCCGTTGAAATCTAGTCATGGATAAGCCATGCTGATGGAATAGTATAAAGAACGATCACTTGATTGGTTTATGAAACTTCAAAATTTATTTTAAATATGACAGCAAAAAAAATAATGAAAACTGAGGCAAATAGAATGAGTTAATAGTCTTATACTCTCCCAGATGTGACAGGTAATTATGACCACTTTTATTTGTTATATTCCAATAAACCTTATGTTACTGAAGATGAATTCTAACTCGATGCTGTCAATAAAACAGAATCTTTCTAAATAATAATTAGGACTTAGTGACTTGCAAATTTGTAAATAATAATAGATGATAAAATGTATTATACGGCCCTGGCCAGTGTGGCTATGTTGGCTGGGTGTCATCCCACAGGCTGAAGGGTCACAGGTTCAATTCCCAGCCAAGGCATATGCCTGGGTTTCAGGTTCAGTCCCTGCTCAGGGTGTGTGAAACAGACAGCCTATCAATGTTTCTCTCCCTTTCTTCCTCTCTCCCCTCCCCTCTCTGGAATAAAAAGAAGTAAAAATAATTGTATTATATAGAGTAAGGCTAACAAAATAGATGACAGATAGATTAGATAATAGCATCCAATATAATAACTTGATTTTATCAATATTTGTCTAAAATCCACAATATTCATCTTCTATATTGATTTACTTATTTACTGTTGAAAAATTCTGTTTCATTTTGTGTTTTTACTTATTTCACTCATTCATTCAACAAACAGTTGAATACCTACATTGGACTCGATAGTGCAGATGCAAAACCAAATAGAGCACTAAATTTACCCTCAGAAAGCTTTCAGTTTTTTTATGTCGTTAAACATTCATTAACTAAGTTTCAGACTCAATCATGGAGTGGGAGGAAGGAGGAAGGAGAGGGGGAGAGAGAAAGAAAGAGGGAGAGAAAGAGATAGAAAAATATATGTAAAGATAGAAGGAGAGAGTACAAAGTCTAAGATAAATAGCTCTGCTAGTATCTCATGCTGTGATCCTGGACCTCCCTCCCTGTGTGTTCAAATTAAATAATTTTTACATGAAAGTGCTTAGTAAACAATAAAATACTTTTGAAATGTAAATTTTTAAGTTTTTTCCTCTAAGGACTCCACAGTTGTTAAATAGAACTTTCATCCGACAGTCAAGTGTTTACTTCCTTTTAATTTCCCCATAATTTTCAAAATAACAAGTGCATAAATAAAATGCTTTATAGCCCTGGCTGGTGTGGTTCAGTGGACTGAGTGCCAGCCTGCGAATCAAAGGGTCACTGGTTCTATTCCCAGTCAGGGCTCATGCCTGGGTTGCGGGCCAGGTCACCAGTAGGGGGCGCATGAGAGGCAACCACACATTGATGTTTCTCTCCTTCTCTTCCTCCCTTCTTTCCTCTCTCTAAAAATAAATAAATAAAATCTTATTTAAAAGTTATATTAAAAAATGAAACCCATTACCTTTCCAACTCACCTTGTAAAACAAAATGCGAACAGAAGCACCATGAGTTTGAGGAGAGGAAAGGCGGGAAGAGGCTAAACTCAATGCCTCTGTGGTCACATCAGACTCGGAAACACTGAGACTCTGCCATTAGTCCCACCCCCTGCTCTGTTCTGCAAACTCCATGTTTCTCTTGGTTTCTGCAGATGACAAGTGAAATTTCAAGTAAATTCTGTTGCAAGAACATGTGTGGGAGAAAGAGACCTCTTATGGGGGTCATTCTGGTCCTACAACTTTATATCTTCTATACTTTGATGGTAGAAAAAAACTAAGGAAAGTTTGAGTGATTACTAAATTAGGAGATTTGGTCCAGCATCATATATTCTTAGACTAGTTCAATAGTTTTGCAAAATGCTTCTCAGTTTTTCATTAAGGCCAGTCATATCCTATTCTATAATAGATAAGTCAGAAAACTTCTTTTCCAATTGAATGCAGAAATCAATACATTAGGAACTCCATATTCAAATGTATTTAAGATCACAATGAAAGATACATAAAATGGTGTCCTTGGTCAAGCCTTTGACTGGATTTGAGTGTGTAAAAAGGTTTATCTTTTTAAAAAAACATTGTTATTGATTTTAGAGAGAGAGAGTAAGGGAGAGAGAGATAGAGAAGGGAAGAGAGAAACATTGATCTGTTGCTCCACCTATTCACGCATTCATCGGTTGACTCCTATATGTGTTCTCACCAGGGATTGAACCTGAAACGTTGGCATATCTGGACAATACTTTAACCAACTAAGCCACCCATCCAGGCCTAGATAGTTTTGTCTTAAGTTTCTGGTCTATTATTTGGGGATTTGTCTTTTAATTTGTTACTGTATTAAGATGTATTTTTAGTATATAGCAGCCTACCGTAAAGATAAACTTCTAATGAGGAAGTTGAGCTGAAAATATTCCCTCAATATATTAGTATATTCTTTTGTTTGTCAATTTTTTTTAAAAATTATTTATTTTTTAGAGAGGGTAAAGGAGAGAGAAAGAGAGAGAGAGAAACATCAATGTGTGGTGGCCTCTCACGTGCCCCCTACTGGGGACCTGGCCCACAACCCAGGCATGTGCCCTAGACTGGGAATCAAACCTGGAACCCTTTGGTCTGCAGGCTGGCACTCAACCACTGAGCCACACCAACCAGGTCATAGTATATTCTTATTTGATATAATTTTATTTCATTAGGAAAAGAGAAAAAGTAGCTTGAATATTCTACCTACAGAAAATGTATGGCTATTCTTATTTCGTTCTAGAATATTTGTTTGCCATCAGATGTGGGCTAGAAGAAAATTTGAAATGTTGGAAAGGAAACTCTAGAGACTGAGATATTTAGTTACTGTATTATTTCTTTTCTGGATTTTCCTTCCCTGGCTTACGACATTTTTCTCTTTGTTTATACTATCAAGTCAACAAGTATTGTAAGGATGGCTAGATGCACAAGGAACCTAGGAAATGGAATTCTATTATACCAGTTTCAGAGACTGTAACACCTAAGGCTTTCACCATCAGTACATTTGGGTCAAAAGATGGTCTTTACCCTGGCTGGGTAGCTCAGTTGCTTGGAGCGTTATGCTCACACACCAAGGTTGTGGGTTTGATTTCAGTCAGGGCACATACAAGAATCAATCAATGGATGAATAAATAAGTGGAACGACAAATCGTTCTTCTCTCTCTCTCTCTCTTACTCTTTCTCCCTTCCTCTCTCTCTAAAATCAATGGTTAAAAAAAATGTTCTTTATCATAAAAGTATATGAATCCACATGTGGCCATGGACAGGACTTTTATGGAAGAAAGCAGAGATTTAAAAAAAAAAATATTTGGGGAAAGTGTGTTGAGGCTTTTCTCTAAAAATAAAATGCTATGTCATTAGTACCGGTCATTTTTTAGCCACATGCAACTAATGATCATAGATGTTCATAAAAACCTAAAAGGAAGTTAATGTTGTTCTCTTCTTTTTTTAATGTTATTCTCTTCTGAAATGGTAAATATCTCTCCTTTAACTGCATTGAAAAAAACAAACAAACTTTACCACTTTGAAGAGAATTCAGGAAGCCATAGGGTCTCACCCAAAGTTCCTGCACTCAAAATGTCCTCATGGGAAAGAAGGTTCAAGTTTTTTTTAAGAACAGAACTTTAATGTTTCTGCCTATAAACAATGACACTTCCTGTTTTGGTCTCTAACAAAAGGAGGCTATAAAAAAAGTAAGACAATGAAATTCACCTTTTTGCACAGTGAAGAATATTTTTACCCCATTTCACTCTGTGTGTAGAGTTCAAAGTGAAGATTATCACAGAGCAATTCTGAGGTCCTAAATGTTGATCTGTGGTCTCCCTAGCAGACTTGGTATTTTCGATAATTTACTGTTGCCTAGCCATGAGCCTGGTATTGAAGTCAAGAGTGTGTGCAATATTCCACCTTTCAAATATAAATAGAGCTACATGTTGCCTATAATATCTATAAACAGCCCGTAACAGATTCAAGAGTCAGTGACTTCCTCCTTTTAAGTCACCTTCCTTAAAAAAAAAGAGTGGCTGGTGTAACTCAGTGGATTGAGCATGGGCTACAAACCAAAAGGTCACTGGTTCAATTCCCAGTCAGGGCACATACCTGGGTTGTGGGCCAGGTCTCCAGTAGGGGGCGCATGAGAGGCAACCACACATTGATGTCTCTCTTCCTCTCTTTCTCCCACCCTTCCCCTGTCTAAAAATAAATAAATAAAATAAAATAAGAGTGAGAGAAAGGAACAAAGTAGGAGAGAAAATAGGTAAGGGGAGAAAAAGGACAAAGAGTGAGAGGGAGGGATTAAGGAAGGAAGGAAGGAAGGAAAGAACAATTAGAGTAGACTAAAAAGACCATCTTTTCGAAATGAGAAAAAAACTAGTTGTAACATTCAATAATGTGAGTACCTGTTGCTTCCCAAAACCAGAAAAAAGTATTTAAAGCATATTTAATTCTACTTAGTATAAAAAAATTCAGTCGTGCTATTTTTCAAAAGAAGATAGAGATTAGTAGAATACTATAAATGTAGTTATGACATAAAAATAAATAACAAAAGCATTTTAGAAGGTAATGTTCTCAAAATTTAAAACAATAGTACTACATAATGAAAGAGGATACTATTTAAAATTTTAAAAAATCTCAGCAACTATTCTGTTACATTGTTTATTAGAAATGAGAATATATTTTCTTAACAAAAAAGACAAACCTTATCTTGGAGTTTCTATGACATAAAAAAGCAATTGGTTGGCTTTCTTTCCCAGATTCCAAAAAATCTTCTTTAAGTATAAATACATATACTATTTTTTTTAAGATTTTATTTATTTATTTTTAGAGAGAGGGGAAAGGAAGGAGAAAGAGGAGGAGAGAAACATCAGTGTGTGGTTGCCTCTCACGTGCCCCCCACCGGGGACCTGGCCCGCAACACAGGCATGTGCCCTGACTGGGAATCAAACCAGCAACCCGTTGGTTCACAGGCCCGTGCTCAACCCACTAAGCTACGCCAGCCAGGGCTAAATACATATACTATTAAATATGTATTATACAATTTAAATTACATGTGCATAGATGTAAATGTTTTAGAAAAACTTAAATGACTGCTTTCTTTAAAATATTTTAGTAATTAGGATAAATACAGCAAAAATAAATTACATCAGGGGTATTTAGTGTGATAAATACTTTCTGTATCACTTTTTAAAAAATATGACATTCATGTTTCAGATGGAAATTCCAGATTGTTACCCACCAAATGATGCTAAAATAATAAAACATTTGCTAAAGCAGGACATAAGCAAAACATCCTCAAAGGATGCTGCTGGTAGCTGCAGCTAATAGCAACGTGGTCAGGACAGCTAATCCCATTTGGAAATCTGTGCGATTTGATGAG
>VMDR010034511.1:0-11052 GCA_007922815.1 Macrotus californicus
GCCAAAGAACTCATATATATGACCCATGGACATGAACTAAGGAGGGGAAGTGTGGGGGGAAGGGTTGTGCAGGGAGGGGGGTGGGGGGAGGAGATGGGACAACTGTAATAGTATAATCAATAAAATATATTAAAAAAAAAATAGAATGAAGGAGAGACTGACAAAGTGGACACAACCAACGTATACAGCAGAAGGAAAACCTCCTGGGAATCTGAAACTTGAAAATCAATTCACTGTGTGAAAGGTCCCAGGAAGAGTTCTAAAATAAACTGCTTAAGTTTTCCACGGAGCATACTTGTGTCAACTCCACTGTCAACTGCATTTGGAGATAGGGCCTTTAATTTTTTGTTTTTTAATCCTCACCTGAGAAATTTTTTTGTTGTTGTTCCTGATTTTAGAGACAGGGACAGAGAAACATCAGTTGCCTCCCATATCCAACCTGACCCAGGATCCAGCAGCCATCCTAGGTATGTGCCCTGGCGGGGAATTGGACTTACAACCTTTTTTTTGGTGTATGGGAGATGCTCCAACCAACTGAGCCATCAAGCAGCCAGGATTAGAGGCCTTCAGAGAGTTAATTAAGGTTAAATGAATTAATAAGGGTGGGGCCCTAATCCAATAGAACTGGTGTACTTGTTAGAACAGATTAGGACACAGAGGAAAAACCCTGTGAAGACACAGGGAGCAGGAGGTATCTATAAACCAAGGAGAGAGGCCTCAGAAGAAATCAGCCCCGCTGACACTTTGATATCAGATTTCTGGCCTCCAGAACTGTGACAAAATAAATTTCTGTTGTTTAATGTTTGTGGTATTTTGTTGCGGTAGCCCTAGCAAACTAACACAGCACCCTAGTGTCTCTCTCAAGTCTGGTAGGGTCCCTTCCTCCTCTCCGTATACCCCAGGGCCAACCTAGTCAAAACATGAAGCTTCCCTATCATCAGCTCTTACCCCCCCAAAATGCTTGGATTACTTCTCCATAATGTTCTTGACCATTCCAATCAAAATAAGGTGTTCTTTTATCGACTACACCTCATGCCTAATTCCATAATGTTTTTTGAAACCAAAGACAGGGCACTTTAGGAAAAAATGAGTAAAATCAAATAACAACTGAGAGCTGAGAGCAAGTCTGATATTTATAGCAATTAGGAACTTTGATGTCCCAAAGGCAAGTTTGGCAAATATTGTATGAAAGGTGTTGTGTCACATGTCACATAGTCTGCATATCACATTGCAATCTCCAGGTAGTTTACATCAAATTAGAAAAGAAAGCACAAGCTTTCCTCCTTCCTCATATCTAAACAAATCACTAAGATCTGGTTTTCCTTACTTCAAGAATCCTAAATACCAAAAATGCTAACATCAAAAGCAGAAAATTGAAAAAAGCTTTTCAATTGTTTTATCATCAGAAAAGAAAGGCTATGAGTTAGAAGCTTTACTCTGGTGCCTTTAGTAGAGCAAGAAAATTCAAAGAATATACACGAGTATATAAATATGAATACATACATGTGCATAAACACAAACACACATGTCTTCTCCAAACACAACTCTGATAGTGAGCAGTTAGTACATTAATCATGCAATGAACACACCTTAGTATTTATTTTGAATTCTGACCAATTACTGCATTAACCTGAAACCATGCTTCAATAATGCAGTTATGAAAAAATAAATTCTTTGATATCTGGTTCAAAATATTTCCCAAATATTCACAGTTGCTCTGCCACTCTGCTAAAAGACCACTTGTGGTTATTAACTCCTGTGTATGAAGAAATCAGAAAGATCTAAAGTTGTGCTAATATTACCTTGAGAAGACAGTTTTGTCTTCTCATTCCAAGAAGGAAAAAACCCACAGCAAACAAAATAGCACCATTATTACAGAACTAAGAGTTGGGTTACCTGACCCTGGAAGTTTAATATAGCCAGTGTTTTTAAGGTCTACCTAGTCTCAACATTTCTGTTTGGAATTTAGTTTAAGCCTGAACTCCAAGTAAGCAAACAATTTCACATGGGCTTCAAACCCAACCCTGACCCTATTCCTGATTAAATGACCGTGGTAAAACCTCTCTTTACTTTAGTGTAAGAATCTGCAAAAAAAGAAAAAGGGAGTTCCCAATCAGTTCACCTTCGAATACAGGCCAAGGTTAAAATCTGGGCAGACTGTGGTAAGAATGGCAATCAAGAGCAGACGCTGCCGGTGAAGCAATATCTGGTTTAACCCCGAGTGAGGATGCCCAGACCTGGATCCTGTCCTTTCCTTCCCCAGGATGCCAGAGGGCCTGTCATGGGTCAGGGGTACATCTTCTCTGAGCTCACTCCTCAGAGGTTAAGTGGACAACAGATGATTTTAAGACACTAGTCCATCCACGCCTTATTCTTTTTTTAACCAGACAGAACAAGCAAGTCAGCAACACCAGTAAAGCTGGCATGTGTACCACGGCGTGCAACTGCCCTACAGCAGATGCCCCACTCACCGCACACCATCAGCAGCAGGACGATCAGCAGCGTGGCCACGAACACCAGCAGGGTCAGCCCGACGTTGTGCCACATCTTGGGGGGTGAGGGGCGGCCGGCTCAGAGGAGCAGGGCGATGGTCGCGGGCGGGCCGGCGGGCGGGTCCCGGGCTTCAGCGGCGGGCACCAGGCGCGGAGCGGCACCCGGGCGGCATGGGAGGCGGGCGCCCCTCGGCAGCGCCCCCAGGGGGCGGGGCGGCGCGGCGAGGGGCTGGCAGCGCCCCCAGGGGGCGGGGCGGCACGGGGCAGACACCGCAGCCAACCGGCCGATCGACCCTCCTTGCCTGGGCCCGCTGAGCCGCGGCGAACCCCTATCCACTCATCGCTCCCGGGAGCCGGGGAACCGGCGCCCGAAGACCCCGACGGCGGCCGGATGCGCTTCCATGGCGGACACCACGAGCCTGTGGATAGGAGAGAGGACAGGCACAGGGATGCACGACGATCACACGGCCGTCGTGGTCGCGCGCCCCGAGGTTTCCCTCGGCCCTCACGAACGGGAGACGTCTCCTGGCAGCAACTCCAGCAGCTTCTCCAGTCCCAGGCCCCCTCCCGCTGCGGCAGCTGCTCACCAAGAGTCCCCACCCCTTGCCTCCTCCGCGGCGCGGGGGCGGCTGGGAAATGCAGTCCAGAGCCCGGTAGAGGCTTGAGAAGACCGCTCCACACGAACTACAACTCCCAGAATGCGCCACTTCTCAAAGACTTTGCTTCTCCCTCCCCTCGTTCCTCTGTCTTTGGTGTTTCTCAAGCCACAACCGCTGTCTACCGAGTGCGGGTTTTGTGTTCTCAGAACCCCCGCAGTTGGCGGTACCACAGCGCCAGACTGATTTCAACCATTGTCCACATACAAAGGCGTTTGTTTAAGATCGTGAATGAGGAAGCATGAAGAGGAAAGAAAGGGGTGGCAGCTGCCTGAAAAACTGGTTGCTTGTGAACCTAGCCCTATACCTGGGGGTGAAGGTTGTATACGTGCGACTTTTGAGGAAGTACCCGCATCCCTGCCAAAGAAACTGGCCAGAGGCACGGAATCTCCCCTTTCTTCCTGCAACAGATGTTGTTCTATGTTTTCATAGGTAATGTATTTCAGAAATGGTCCGTTAAGTGGAGTTAAGGACATCTGCTTTGCCCTTAATTTATCTCAATTGTCGATTTAATCCATGCTGCGTCCTTGAGACCAAGCGACTGATGACCCACAGCTGAAGATTTTGCTGCACTGGCTTGAACAAACCACTGTGAAACAGGACACTAATAATGTCCACTATTCTGTCTCTACCTGAAATTAAAAGTCCTCAATTCTGCCGGATTACATTAATTCATTAAAGAGGAGAGAATAAATGTGTAGGCCTCTTTTAGAAGGAAGCAGATATAGCCTTCACGTTTTTCTATAAGTCTCTTGCTCCCTCCAAAACCTTTCTGTTCTACAAACTCCTTTACCCTCTCCTCTCTCCAAAAACAAGCAAACCAAATCTGTGTAGCAATCCTTTGATTTATATATCCTGACCATACCCAGCTGCCTTACTCTGTGAGCTGTATTCCCTACGAAACAGTATTATAAACAAATATGTACTATATATGAAATATTAAGGGACAATGACTTTGCAAAAGATTAATACAGAGTTCCTATGAAGAGAGAATGATCCTAGTGCTTAGAAATTAATGCTTCTTTCATAGATGGTTCAATTTTATTATATAAATAAAATGTTTTATTAAAATCTAGTTGAAGAGTTGAAAAGAACATAGAAGAACTGGAAGAATTTACTTTAAAGGCTTTTATCTCTTTTCCCTTCACATATGTTGAATATCTAATAGAGCCAAGCACTGTTGTAAGTGCTGGAGATGTAGCAGTCTAATAAGACAAGCAAAGATGTTTATACTTGAGAGGCTTATTATAGTTGGAAGATACAACAAATTTGAAAATCTCAGGAAATGCTAATTTTTATGTTCAAAACAAGCTGGACAGTGTGATAAAGATAGGGGTGTTATTTTATTTTATTTTTTTAATAGTTCATTTTTATTGTATTTTTTCATGATAGGGGTGTTATTTTAGATTAGAGATCAAGGAAGTCCTACTAGAGAAAGTGACATTTAATGAGACCTAAATGACAAAAAGGGTTCAGCCATGGAAAGACCTAAGAGGAAGAGGGTACCAGGCTATGGGAGCAGCTAATGCAAAAGCCACAAGGAGCAAACAAACTCAACCATATCTCTAAACCTTGGTAGTGTTTCTCAACTCTGGATGCCCATTTCAAATCACCAATAGAGATTTAAAACTTACAAATGGCCAGCCCTCATTCCCATACCAAATGAATCAGAATCAACGGAGATCAGGCACAAGCTCAGTAGTTATTAAAAGATCAGGCAATACTTTTGTGAATCCCACGGTTGAGAACCATTGTTCTAAAGCAGTGATTCTCAATGAATGGTCTCTGGACCAACGGAATCAGCATCACCTGAGAACCCGTTAGAAACACACGTTCTCAGGCCCTATCCCACACCTATTGATTCCCAAACTCTAGAGTAATCCAAGTAAAGGGTGTTGTCTTGGATTAGGGTAGTGATCAATAAAGTGAAAAGTGGACAAATGAGGGATATGTTTTGGAAGGAAAATCATCAAGATTAGCTGCTGCTGGATTAGATGTGGGGACTGGTAAGAAAAAGAAATGAAAGTGACGTCAGATTTTTAGCCATAGCTTCTAGGTGAAGGGCAGAGCCATTTCCTGAAATGGGGAAGACTGTGCAACCATACCCCAGAATGCTTTACAAACTCCCATCTTTACCAATGATTCTTAAAAGTCTGGGCGAAGATGTTGTGGTTACAACAAATTCACACAGCCAGGAAACAAAGTCTCCTAACTCAAAAGTTCAAGATCTTTTCCACGAAACCATGCTGCCATGTGTCTTATTTGCTATGTTAGCATAGATCATTTTTCTAAAGACAAACTCTGTAAGGGTTTTCAAGAATAAGGTTTCAGGTAACTCAAGTCACAATTATGTCTGTAGTCCTTCTACTTACAGTTCTCACCCCTGAATAAAATGCTCTGCTCTGCTCCTTCCTTTTTGACTACCTTAATCATACTTATCCTGCAATGTCTGTTCAATTTCTTCCTCAAGAAAACCTCCCAATTCCCGTTCATTTGTCTACTTAGCTCATCTAAGGCAATTGTCTCAGCCTTACCAGTACATTCGGATTACCCAGGTAGCTTTAAAAACAGATCACTGGTTTCATTCCGGGCATGCTGAAGGTGGGGAGTACAGTGTAAATGGTCTGTTATTGTTTAATGTCCTCCAGGTTTTGATGAACAGACTTGAGAAACACTAGTGCCAACTATATTTAAAAATTAATTAGGTATTCATCTTGTGATATTCCTTGGGTTGTTTTATATTATTATTATTTTATATATACATATCCAGTACATGTGTGTGTGTGCGCGCACACCCCAAAATCTGATTTTTTCAAACGGAATATTTACCCCCTCTCTGCTATATCCTTCCATAAGGGAGGAAGCTCAGTTGGTAATAATATGTCTGGTCTCTCTATGCTCTTTTATTCTCTCTGTCGCTGGTGAGGGGAGGGGTGATTTATCTAATTGGTACATTTGGAAGAAATAAAATGGGTTTGCTGAGCTCATTTCTTCCCACATTCTTCTTGAGCTGCCCTATGCCTCACAGCACAGGCTTTCAGCATTGGGAGGGCCACCTGAGTTCAACAATGCCTCAAATGAGGGTTTAATTAACAGGCCAGACTGGCTTTCACGTTATTATATGTTTTCTGATTTAGTCTTTATTATTAATAGAGGTGATACTATGGCCTCCACATGTCTTATTCATTTTTTTAATTTCTCAGTTGGACAACATGTATTCCTTGTTCCCCCTCAGTCATCCCACGCTGCTTTTAAAATAATTAAGGGAAGGAGCCAGGAATTCAGTGTTTCTGTACAGCCACATATTAGGTGCTTATCAGATACTAATTGATCCAAATGTTTGATCTCTAGCTTGGCAATAAACCTAAGTTTTAGCTATTCGTTCTCTAAATATGATGGGAAGAATTATGCTAAATGTTGGGTACATACAATGTTCCTGTCCTCAAGGAAACTCAGTCCTATAGCAAGTATTTACCAAATACCTACTTTGTGCCAGAAACTGTATTTACCAATAGTAATACAAAAAATAAACAAAATATGTCCCCTTACATAAAAGCCTTACCCAAGCCTTTTTTCAATGTTGAACGATCTGTGCTTCATGAAATCAATTTAGTGAGGAATTGACCAGCCACTAAAGGAATAGAATGGAATGGAATGGAATGGAATGGAATGGAATAGAATAGAATAGAATAGAATAGAATAGAATAGAATAGAATAGAATAGAATAGGTCAATATGTACTACAAGTAGTAAAGGCAAGTACTACTTGTGAAACTTGTGTCAGTTATCTGTGTGTGTATGTGTGATTTGAGTTGCAATGCAAAACTATGTTCTTACTGTGGGCTATAGTTTTTAAAAGCTGAAGATCCATAGGCTAGCAGGTGGATCCAGACATGTACATAAGTGGCAATATTAAATATTATTTTACATGAATATCATTGGGATTTTATAGATGAAATTGAGGCTTAGGAAACCTAAAAAAATTGGTAGTAGGTAATGGATAGATTTGACATTCAAACCCCAGTGTGTCTGACTTGAAATTTTGTTTCCATTGTACCACAAGACTGGGGGTGACAGTAGGAAAGTTCCTGAGAAAAGAGGAAGATTAAGGAAAAAGTCTTGAAGTCGTGAAAATGCACTTTGTGTGGGTATGTGGGGGAAGGTTGAGGGTCCTTAAGATGCCATAAAAAGACACAATTTCAGTTCTAATGAATTTGGAGTAGAGGTGTTACATGGTGGTTGAAAACTCCTGTTTTAGAATTACACTCTGGCTATGACTTCGGACTTGGTTGAATTACTTCATCTCTAAGAGATTAAGCCTCTGTTATATTTGTAAACATTTATAAAAGAGGTCTAATAATAGTGCCTTCTTCCTAGGGTTGTTTTGAGAGTTTAATGAGATGCTATAAAAAAACTGAGCACAGCACCCAACACTTAGGAGGTCTTCAATAAATGTTAGCTATTAATCGTAGTGATCTAATATATTCTTTTAATGGAAAGAACTGGATAGCAGATTGGTTTCATTGAATTCATTTTTACTTAAGTTGGAAAATAGTCAGGATTTGATCAGAGAAGCAGAATCACCATGAGCACATGCAATAAGGTAATAGGGGAATTATTGTAAGAATCAATGACAATTGTATGAATTAAAAGCAATTAATTTAAAGGACACATGGACATAACCAAGGGGGAAGGTGGAAGCAAGGGAGGGAGGTGGGATTTGCTGGGGTGGGGGGGGGGGGAATGCAGACAACTGTAATTGAACAACAATAAAGTAATTTAAAAAAAGAAAAAAGAAAAGCAATTAATTTGTAAGAATTAAAGGCAATTATTATAAGAATTATTGTGAGAATAAAGGCAGGGCAGTCCATGCAGGCAATTGCCTCTTTGTCTAATTCTGAGCCTATAGTTGCTATACTGGCAGTTGGGAAGGCAAGTTGGATGTGGACAAGACCAAGGGCAAACTGCAGCCAGTGAAAACAACTGTTACCTGCAAAGACTAAGTGGAACCCGTGTCTGCCTCTCTTCGCCTCCAACTTCTATGTTACAGGTGACATGTAGGAGAAGCTGGAACCCTTCACCCTGGAGCCTGCATGCACGCTCAGGGCAGGGGTTGGAGAAACCGGAGGAGGGGAAGTGCCGGGAGCTGGAGTGTTATTACTTTCCTAGGGCTGGCATGACTAAGCACCACAAACTGGGCGGCTTAAAATAACAGAAATTTATTCTCTCTTAGTTCTGGAGTGAAGTCTGAAGTGAAGGTGCTGGCAGGGCCATGCTCTTCCCTCTGAAGGTTCCAGGTGAGAATCCTTTCTAGCTTCTGGTGGTGGCTGGCAATCCTTGGCCTTCCTTGGCCTGCAGTGGCATCTCTCCGATCTCTGCCTCTATTTTCACGTGACATTCTCCCTTATGTGTTTGTATCTCTGTGTCTTCATGTGGCCTTCTTATAAAGATATTAGCCGTTGGATTCAGGACCCACCCTCATCTAGTAAACCCCATCTTAACATAAATAATTAACTAATTACATTTGCAAAGACCCTGTTTCCAAATAAGGTCACGCTGTGAGATTCCAGGTGGATATAAGTTTGGGAGAGGGGAGAGGACAACACCATTCAATCTCATACATGGAGAAACCTCAGTTGGGTGCTTCCCCTTGGCAATAGGTGAGCTAGCTGCAGCTCAATGTACCTGGCACCTTCCACCAGCCATTAAAACAATAAAAAAATTAATCGTCACTTGCTTAATTTCTACCTCCCAAATAGCACCCAAAATGTCTCTGTTGGCCAATACTGGTCCAGAAACAAATAGGAAAGGAAATTCTGGGAAATTTCAGCTTATGTAAGTTGATATAGTACAAAGCCACCACACAATGAGAGTCACTGAGGACTTTTTTTTAAAGATTATATTTATTCAATTTTTAGAGAGAGGGGAAAGGAGGGAGAGAAACATCCATGTGTGGTTGTCTTTTGCACACCCCCAAATGGGGACTTGGCCCGCAACACAGGCATATGCCCTGACTGGGAATCGAACTGGCAACCACCTTGTTTTTAGGCAAGCACTCAATCCACTGAGTCACACCAGCCAGGACTGACTTTTTATTTTCTTTTTCTTTTTTTTGAGCATCACATGACTTGATAGAAATGTTTTAAAAACATTGATCTGCAGCAGAGTAGAAGTGAGACTAGGGGTGAGGAAAGATTAGAAACATTAAGAGATTATTGGCATAGTCCAGGATAGTGGCCTCTAAACCCTTTTGATTGTGTTTTTGGTAATGGTAGACTAAATATGTGGGCCCAACCCTCTGACTGAATACAACGTAAAAATCTAAATTAAAAGAAAATATATGTCAAAAAAACTAATAAAATAATGAGCAATAACTGGACCAAGACTGAGGAACAGACAGAAATGGAAATCCATCAATGTGAACTTGGCATTTGGGGGCTCTTTTACCCAGGGGAGCATCAGAAGGTGGTGAAGAGATGCTGAGCAACTCTGGGGACTCTGCCGAAGCTGGCTCCAGGCTCAGGGTGCCCGAAGACTACCAGGCACATACGACTAACACACCAAAGGGCTGCACCACAGGAGGAAGGGGGAACCAAAAATAAACCTACAGCCTGAGTCGGCTTTGCCTGATCTAGTTGACCCAAAAAAGTTTAAATCCTGAAATTGGATTAAGGGAATACTAGATTACTGTGGCTCCAAGGCCTGGCAGAAACAAATAAAGAAGCTTAACATCCTAGGCCTCAAATTATCCCTACAACTAACCTTTCAAAAGTAATTTTCAGCACAGATGCAAACTTTTTTTATTCTTGTCATTCTTGTTAAAAGCATTTTTTGAGCACACACTTTAATACATGTTGTTGTTTTTTGTTTTGCTTACAAAGATGAGCTAGAAGTGAAATAAAGTATTTAAGTTTTTATTTTTAGCAATAGGCAACAATTTTAATATCAATGTTTAGTTTGCCAGGGTAACAAAAGACAGCAAACTGGATAACTTAACATGACAGAAAAAGCCCTAACATGACAGGTGTGGCTCAGTGGGTTGGGCATCTTCCTGCGAACCAAAAGGTCACGGATTCCTGGTCAGGGCACATTCCTGGGTTGTGGGCCAGGTTCCTGGTAGGGAATGTGCAAGAAACAACGATCAGTGCTCACACATTGATGTTTCTCTCCCTCTGTTTCTTCCTCCCTTCCCTTCTCTCTAAAAATAAGGAAATGAAACCTTTAAAATATGACAGAAATGTATTCTTTTACAGGTCTAGAGGCTGGAAGTACAAAATCAAAGTGACAACAGGGCCACGACCTCTCTAAAGCCTCGAAGGTAGGATCTGTCCTTCGCTCTTAGTTTCTGGTAGTCCCAGGCATGCGTGGCCTTTGGCAGCATAAATCCAGTCTTTGCCTCTTCTTCACAGCTTCTTCATATAGCTATCCTTCATTGCTACTGCCTTCCCTTTTTATAAGATTATCAGTCATTAATTTAACTAATTTCAGATTCCCCCAACTATCTGAAATTAGAATGTTCCTCTGAAATCTTTCATAAGCGAAAACTAAAGAAGCAATTACCATGAATTTATATGGGAAAAAATTTGCGTGTTCTCAGATCCCCAAAATAATCTACCAAATCATACCAAATAAATACTCTTAGTTACATCCATTTTACACTAAGGAAAACATCTTTCTGAGCTCTTTTATGCTTTTTAAAAATTTAATATATTTTATAGATTATGCTATTACAGTTGTCCCAATTTTCCCCCTTGCCCCACTCCACCCAGCACCCCCACTCCTTCAGGCAGTCCTCACACCATAACTCATGTCCACGGTTCATGCATAGGTTCTTTGGCTACTCCATTTCCTACATCCCCATGGCTCTTCTGTAACTAATATTTGTACTTCTCAATCCCCTCTCCT
>VMDR010034512.1:0-11061 GCA_007922815.1 Macrotus californicus
TCTCTCTTTCAAAATGCTACTGAAGAAGCTCTCACTGCTCAGTTTTTATGCTTGGCCTGGGAGCTGTAAAAGCAATACTCAAGCTGTTAAGTAGTTGGTCCTTAACTATCCTTTCTAACTACAAACCGTGTCAGTAATGTTACATTTTTTGTTGGCCACAAGGGAGTGAGAACTATCAGAGCAGTCATTTATGTGATGAAATATGAGTATATTGTTGAGTAAAATACAGCTATGGGAAGTTAAATAAACACACAGTGTGCTAAATAAATCTACAGCTTGAAAGAGGTTTGCTTGTTAATGTAAAGAGCAGATCGAATCTGTAATACTGAGGAAAATCAAGGGTAAATTTTCCATATAAAAGGATCCAGAGCAAAGATGGCACGCTTCCTTTAAATGCATGTTAATCAAGGCCAAATGTAAATTGAAAATTGTCCCGATTTCATCTTCACGGACTATGGACATCCAAGCAATACCTCTTCTCATTCTTATCTTTCTTCCTCCACATAGATGGTGGGTACTGTTAGTTAATGTATAATTTGCATTTTGGATCAGTGGTTCATGACATATAATTCTTACTTGCATGTACTTTTTAAAAGTTTACAACCTCAGGATAGCTATACACTAAGTCTCAATTTCTTAAATGACTCCAGTCAATCATTTCTATTTGTGAAGTTCTAATGGCCACCTAGGTACATTTCACATGCTCATTAGCCCTAGGAAAATTCATTCACCAAGCAAACTTGTTTTTACTCTCTTATCTTCTACTCATGGTACCACTAAGGTATATTCGTTGTTTTGGCCTAAATAGAACCTTAGAGTCTCCCATTTTCCCCGGTTGTTTGAACTTTCTGAAGTTGTGTCCATGACATCAAGATTGAGTACACTGAAGTCATAAAACCAATCTAAGGTGGCTTGAAATATTCAGAAGCCTGTGTAACTTATTATTTACCTTTGTTATACCCTGTTCGCACTTAGTGATGAGCGATGAAGAATAAATTATGAGCCCAGATCTTGGGTGTTGCACTAGACAAAATTATAAATAAAACCATAGGCACAAGTTTCAAAGGTATTTAATTAGAAAATTTAAGTGAAGAAATTGTCACAAGTGATTTTGACAGTGCAAAGCACTGAATTAGCACTTATGCTGCTGAAAGAAAAGATGGAGACAGTAAGAAAATATTAATATCCTTTTATGTCAAAAATCTCATTTACAATGATGCTTAGTCACAGCTGGTCTTTGTCAAATCTGTTGACTGTGAGAGGGAAACTTTTCCTCCCCCCCAGTTGTTCTTCCATGTGGAGGGTGTGACTGTGCAATCCGTAGACTCCCTTTGCCTGTTTGCACCTTGGGTGAGGTAAGGGACTTATCTGATTGGTAACTCGGAAATCACAAATTGCTCTTCGTTCCTGTTGAAAGCAAATCTGCCTCTTTTCTCTGTTCCATGAAACTTACTCAGGAAATCTTCTCCAGGTGGGGATGGTTGTCCCGGTCCAGTTGCCTGTGACAGGCTGGATAACTGTGATTATTGAGCTGTTAAGTACCCTGAAACTCACTTGGCTCCCATACAACATCCCCCTGAGTCTTTATTAATAAAGAAGGTAATATACTGGCCTTCATTTGCTACATATTTTGTCCAATTTACTTAGAACTTATATAGAGAGGAGGACAGTAAAACACCAGCATTTACTAAATAATAAAGAACGTTGCTATAGTTGTGAGCTTCTTTTATATTTTAAAAGAATTATTAGTTCTATCCAGTTATCTACTTCTATACAACAAACCACCTCAAAATTAAGTGGTTTAAAATGACTGATTATTATTGGTCATGATTTTTTGCCTTGACTGGGCTCAGTTGGACAGGTCTTATCTAGCATTTCCCATATGGTTGTAATCACAGGGTAGCTGGGGCTAGACGGTAAAATGACTCAGAAGTCTGGCACCTCAGCTGCGATGGCAAGGTCAGCTCTCTTTGTCCGCAGGGTCCTTCCACGTGGCCAGGAGGGCTTCCTCACAAAGAGGAAAGGGGGGTCTCATGGTAGGTAGACTTCTTACTTGGGGGGTCTCATGGTAGGTAGACTTCTTACTTGTGATTGGCTTCTCCCTTCATATATGTTTCAAGAGAACTAGGCAGGTACTGGAAAGTTTTTACTGACCTAGATGTAGAAGTTATGAGGCATCATTTCTACTGCATTCTACAGAGTATGTTGGACCAGTCCAGATCCAGTAGAGGTAAGACCAGCGAGGACACCAATTCCAAGAGTCTGGGTACACTGGGCATAGAGGGGGTTAGCCACACCTGTCATGTAGAAAACATGGATGTTTGTTATAGGAAACTTCATTTATTAGGATATTTCTTAGAGAGAAATGCATTTGTTCACTCAAATTTGTAATTCCTTGCCATAGGAAGCTGAAATCTCCTCACCCATCTTATGATAATTGATGGTTATGATTTCATTCAAAGTATCACAATTTATTCAATAAGTTTAAGAGATTGTAATTTTTTTTTCATTTTGAAAACCATGTGAAAGACTTTCCTCCTTGTAGGTGTTTTTTCTTTTATTTAAAGGAATAATTCTGCCAATTAAAGTTTAAAGCACAACATAGAACTCATTTTTCCACAGCAGCGAAACTTTAAAAGCGTAAAATGTTTATATGACCACAAGGAAATGCTAATAAGCAGAGCTGGGGATGCTCCACCGTCTAGAGTCAGTATGTGGGAGAAGGAATCCAGAGGACACTCTGCAGCAGCACCCTGAAAGACCAGGTGTCATTCCCACACCGTGTCTGGGTAACAAGATCGCATAGTGCTCATCTGATCCTCACATTGGGAGGTCAATGCAATGCCTGTTACATGGGTCCGGTTTCCTAGAGCGGAGCTCAATTTCTGGAAGGACTGAGAGAGAGGGCAAGGTCTCATACAGCAACTGAGATTTAGGGCCAGTAAACAAGGACCAATTTATTAGGACTAGAATTTATTGTAGGAATGTGTATCTCGGCTTTAACAAGGTAATTATGGCTAGTGTAATATATAAAGAACCAAGTGTTAGTGGGTTTTTTATCAGGGGACTTTGTTTTCCACTCAAGTTTTAAATGAATATTTCTGATTGATGAGTGTCTGTCCTTTGAGCAGTGATTCAGAACACCATACAGTTTCCATCTTAAGACTGTCAGTTTTTTCCTGAGGACGTCAAGGTTGTCATGCCCACCTGCACACAGAAACCAAGAGAGGAGGAACTGAATGAAGGGAGCATGAATAAGAGACCGTCATGGTCTGTATGGAAGTGACACACCACCTTCGATCACACTCCTCTGGCCAGACCTCAGTGGCCTGGCTGAAACCAACTGGGAAATGGAACGTTGGCTATGACAGAGATGATGGGGAATATGGTTATGCCCAGGAGGCAGGAAACAGGGCTTTGCTGAGTGGCTAGCCAGTATTCATCACAATATAGAACTACAATTGGAGAAATAACGAGGAAGGCTTAGTACTGAGCTGACTCTGAAGAACTCTTGACTTTGGTATTCTTGTATTTCTTGTTTCTGTTCAAGCAAGAAGAATCCAAGAATCTTGGGAAAGACTAATCAATGAGGAGGCGTAGTGACCCAATTTTATAGCTTAAAAAGATGAATGTCATAGAAGGATATTTCGTATGGTAAAATTTAATTTTGACCAACACTAACTCTACAGATCAAAAGGATATGAATGGCAGTTGACCCAGAGAGCCTAGAGAGGGATCAAATAAGCTTTGCTGAAGGAGAGGATAATAGAGAACATATTCGGGAGATACATCAATAACAAAAGGTACAATAAAAATAAAAGAAATAATTGCTCATAGAGACAATGTCTTTGCACGAGAAAATTTAAATTTGGTCAGCGCTGTCCTCTTATGGAAAATAAGAAGAAATTTCTTCTTAAACCTAAGAATTTCTACTTTATTAATTTTCCTGGTGAAGATGAACAATTATGGGCATTTATTTGACTTTGACTAGCCACATCAGACTTGATTCTGCCATCAGCCCTGAAAAGCCACCACTGAAATCAGACTTAATCTTCCCTTTCATTGTATTAGCCTCCAGAGTTAAATAACAGTTTTCTAAAACTTTTCCCTCTTGTACTTTTAAGCACATATGCATTTTTATCTTTGTTTTAAATTTACTTTATATCTTAGCTTTAAGGCACTTACATTTTTCTGTGTTAACTTATCATTTGCTTTGGCAAAAATAAGTTTCTTATCATTTTGGTGCCTCCTGTGTCCCGGAAGCACAGTGGGACCACAGATAGTGAGAAGACAGGAGCATTAGGTCCCTGTAGCCAGACCAGCTGAATCCTTACATCTGAGAGCAAGGTGGGCAAACGCACTTCTGCGCCGCCTTCACAAGGCACACATGAACCTGTGAACCCCCAAAGGAAGTATCGACACAGAGAGGACATATTCCTGATAAGACATCCAGAAGGCCAGCTAGTTATTTTCTTAACAAGTGTTCATCTAATCCATTACTTAAGCTTTGTGGCTTTGCAGTGATTCATGATGGAGAGAGGAAATGGTTGCCTAATTGCCCAGAAGAATTTCCTAGAGATGCTTCAGTAGCAACAACTTGTCTTCCTCTGCTCAGGATCCATGAATAACAGAACAATTGAAAATGAAAGTAAGACTGAATATATTACAATGGCATCTCTAGTCAAAATAAAGCACGGCTTTGAAATAATTATTTGAATAAATCCCAACTCTCCCCCACCAAAAAAAAAAAAAGAAAGAAACTCACATAATTTCCATAATTCTGCTTTCTAGTGCTTGAGAATAAAGTATTTAATTACTTTCTTTACTTTATGTGTGAACACATTCAGCCAAAGGGTAAAATGTCAAGAAATCTCCCATTTTCTCTGCTCAACTATCTCCCGCCCCAGCCTGTGCATTGTCCCCCTAATTAGAGGCCACTTTCTGCAACAGGGGGAGTCCTGGATGAAGAGTCACACTGCTTGGTTCACATTGTCCCACTGTCCCCAGCTATCACTTTGCTTCTCGATAACTCACTCCATTTTCCTGGATCTCACCTATAAAGTGAGGAAGATGATAATTCTAGAACCTCCAACTACTTCTATGATTCTATTTTGTCCTTTTAAAGAGCAAGCTCCTAAGGGTAAGCTTCAATGAAGCATCCAAAGTGGTCTCCATTTTGAAACATGGGTTGTTGACATTAAACTCCCTTAGTCTGAATCTTAACAAAATCCACTGGAAGGAAAAGTCTATTTTCTTTTGAATTGTCATTGTATAACAATGGTAGACTTTTCAAAAATCTGCCATCTGCCTTTGTATTCTCATAGAAAAAGATTTTCCTTCTGTATAGATCTAATTATCTGGGTAATGCAGACTAAACAAGGCGGTTTTACCATAATTCAGTTAATGTTGTTCCCTAGATATACATTTTCTGATTAAGTGATATCATTAGCATGAGAAAACTTTGCAAGGTTTAAAAAGTATTATATGGAATCGGGTCGCATGGCCTGTGTCAGCACTTCATGATGTACACCAAGCCAACTGGTGCTCAGGTAACTAGCAAACGTGCTTTCTTTTGGCATTATGTTTCAAAACTAAATCTTCTGTCTCTTTCCCTCCAGGGTCTACTCAAATCCTTTCTGGAAGTATAAATTCACATCTTCCCTGAGAACTACCCAGAACTGGTTTCCTTGAGGATATTACTAAGAATGGCGGTGAGAAGGAATCAAGCTTACACATCTGGACTGAGCTGACTGAGGTATGGATGTGAATTGGAACAAAAGGAGATGAATTTTCAGAGTGCACAGAAATGTTTTAATGTGTTTCAGAATGAACTGTGTTATTTTACCAAGGCAATGTGTGCCTTTTAATAAAGATAATACAGAATACCCCCCAAAGTGAATATATCACCTGTCACTTGCCTTGTGAGCTATAATGGAAAAAGTGAGCTGCCTCATGATAAATGCATATTTAACAGTGACCATTGTATTATCTCTCTTCTGCGTGCTAATGAGGTCATCTGTCAGGTGTTCCCCTGTCGAGAGCCCCCTTCCACGTATCTACGCAATTTTGGCTTCTTGGTGAAAAAAGTCAGATGAGAGAATTTTGCCGCAGTTTCAAAGGAATAAAGTGATGATGGTTATAGCAGCTACATTTAATAGAAATCATGTTTCAAGCACTGAAACTTGAGTTTCCTCAGGAAGTTATGGCTCCTGTGTTCCCAACACTGTAGTAGATGCTTTATATATATTATTTCTAATCTTCCCAGAAATGGTGGAGCAATAAATTATTCCCATTTTAGAGTAGCTGTAATGGGCACTCGGACAGTTTAAATTTCTTCAGTGTGTCAGTTAGTAAATGGTTGAACTGGGAAATACATCCAGAACTGTCCCACTCCAAAACCTTTCAGCGTCTCGACTTGTGCTGTCTGTGACAGCAGTCACCAGTCATAGGTGCCTCTTGGGTACTTGAAATATGACTGTCTAAAGTGATATTGTAAAGACTCAGCACAAAAAAGTGTAAAATATCTCATTCATAGTGCTATGGTCTGAATATTCATGTCCCCCAAAATTTATATGTGGGAACCCTAATGCCCCATGTGATGGCATTTGAAGGCAGGGCCTGTGGGGAGTGCTCAGGGCATTTGTGTGGAACCTCATGATGGGGGCACGCACCCTCATAAAAGAGACCCCACAGAGCAGAGCTGCCTTGCTCTCTCCTCCACGTGAGGCACAGGGAGACGTCTGCAGCCTGGATTCTCACCTGACCATGGCTAGCCGCCACCGGTTCTGGACGTCCAGCCTCCAGAACTGTGAAGAATCCATTTATGTTGTTTATAAGCCGCTCAGTCTGTGGTAGTTTGTTACAGCAGCCTGAACAGACTAAGCCAAATAGACTTTTTTATTGATTACCTAATTAAAAAAATAATATCTAGGGTATCTGGGTTAAATACAGTATTAAAATGAATTTCATCCTTTTCAATATAGCTCCTAGCTAGGCAATTTAAAGTTGAATGATGGTGTTTGTGGCTCACATGGTACTCCCATGTGCAGCATTGCCTGCACCACACTACCTTTTATAAAAATCCGTAACACTGATGAGACCCTCACCGTTTTATAACGGTCTCACAGGCTTGGGCCAAAACCCAGGTAAATGCCTAGAACCATTTATTATAATTAGAACTATCTTCCTAATAGTCTCAGTGAATAACAGGCATTTCACTAACTCAAGGAATTCAGGTTAACTTAGTAAATCTAGTCATGACTTTTTAAATTATCTTAAGGCATGTTTGCAGACTGTTGCTCATTAAAGTTCATTTCTAAATAATCTGAGTCACATTGGTAAATTAAATACTATCTTTTTAAAAATATACTTTTGTTCCTTGAGGACATTCTCTAAAAATATTTTTTTATAAAAGAAAAGGAAAGATAAAATTATGTTGGCTAATGGAGAAATTATCTATGATCCAAGAATTTCAAGTAAATGAAACGACCAGTGTGTTGCTGGGTTTGAGGCCAGTGTTATTCAATTCTTCTTAAAATAATTTACATGAAAAAATTCTGCCCAAAATATAAGACAAATCACCTTGACTGAAATAGGAATTAATCTGAAAAATTCTCACAATTGGAGCAAATACCATAGACATCCTCCCTGACATTTCTAAATCTTCCTTCAGTCATTTAACACTGTTAAAGGAAACACCTCTCACAAGCTGTGTTTCTTAATCAGACTTCTTGCCCCTAAATAATAAGTTCCATCCCCCAACCTGGGCAGCTGCTTTGCCTGTGAGCTTGGGCTTCAAGCCTCAGAGCTGGACTCAAGGCGCATGTTGTGGCCTGCTTCCTCTGCACACGCTCATCTGTTCGTTCATTGGAAATTGCATTTTGAGAGTCTACACTGTGCCTGGTACTGCTGTAGGTGCTTAGGATATGTCGGTGAAAATAAAATAATCACTCCACCCTCCTGGAATTTGAAGGGTTATTCTGTGGGAACATCCTGGACTAGGTTATAAACACCATGGAAGATTGCAAGGTCCCAGGACTCCTAGAAGAAGAATCAGAGTTATAAAATAAATGCATCTTCAGTCAGCTGGATTTATATCTGTTCAATAGGCACTGAAGTAAGCCCTTTTGTTTGTACTATCTCATGTAATAATAGAAATTAAGTGATGAGTCGAGACAAAGTCACAAAGATTTAAGTTCACTTGAAATTGTATTTCTGAAAAAAAAATCCTATTCTGTGGAATTACACAAGAAGCTTGTATAAGATATAAAGTTACAACCAGGGTCAGATTCTTCAAGTAACAGACCCCATGGTAAGTCAGGGGTCTTAGGACAGAGAAATGGAGGAAGTGGGGAAAAGGAGCTTAGGGCCTGAAATGCTATAGATGCATTCTCCCCTCCATTAGACCTATCTTGAAGTCACAAACCACCAGTACATCATTGCCTTGCAGCCTGAGAAAGAAAACACATCATTCTTTCATAGTATATATTCCCAGGCTGGAGATTCAACTGAACAAGCCACAGTCACAAGCCCTGGTGAGATCTTGCCTTGGTACTCACAGCTGTATTACCTCCAAAATTTGACTTGTGCTTTCTGAGCCTCTGGGCTCTCACTTGTAAAATAAAGGCATTTACAGTACCCCGAGCATTCTGTGCTGCTAATCCTGAACATAAGGGCTTCATAATAAACATTTCTTAAGTTTGACAATAAAAGGTTGTTTCAGTCTCACTCTCCACTTCTATAAAATCCTACACTAGGGAACCAAAGATTTTAATGTTTTACAGAAAAACATAGAAATGAAGAAAAAACACTTTTTCATGTGACTTAAAGGAATCCAGCTGTGAACAAGAGTTCTCTTGGTCACATTTTACAAAGCAGGTAACGTACACTTCTTTTTATAGGCCCCTTTTTATTAGCTTCATATAAAGAGCCCAGGAAAAATATCTTTTCACAATTTTAATTTTAGAAAGTTGATATAGATATAGATCAAATGTCCTGGAGAAAGGTTAAAGGTATGAAGATAGTATTTTTCTGGCTCTGTTCAGTCTTTCTGAATCCTTTCTTCTTTGCGTGCATGATGATAACTTTGTACTAATTCCCCAGTGAAAACAGCATCATGGAATTAAAGGAAGAAGAGGTGCCTGGATGCTTCTCTAAAATGCTAATGCCATCCCTAGGAAGTTACCTGTCAGAGCAGACAGTGATTCACTTGAACATTTGCCAACTTAATCTCAGATTTCATCTTCATTTTGATAAATTTTCATGCCACTGTTGTCAGGCTCTTGTTGCAAAATCTGTTTCCTGAACTGTTATATGACCAACCCATTGTTAGGTCTTTAAGAAAGAGATTTTGTCCATTGGTTACCATTTGTGGACTTGCTAAGTTTAAATATTCTTTGGGAAATAATTTTACTATTCTTATAACTTTTAACTTTCTAAAAGTTACAACTTTTAAAAGACACAACTTTCTATCTTTTTAACTCAGAGCTTGCTTTGCTTTGTTTTGTGTTTGACTATTTAACATAGGTTTGAAAAACATTGATAGAATTTCAGCTGAAGTGGAAAAACTAAAGCTCCTTAAAACCCTTAGTACAAAGGATATACTTTCGGGGACCATTTCCGTATTTTGTTAAAACTCTTAGCACAACCTCTCCGTCGCCGGCTGCCTGTCATCCGTTACCGATATAAACGCCTGGTGGCTGCTTTAAGGACTATATGCAACGTGAAGTAGGAGACTCACCAAGCCAGTTTAGGCAACTAACAGTAAACACTGGTTGATGCCAGGGAGAGCTACTTAGCCGTGTTTAAAAGCACATTTATTTTTCTAACAGTCTTAGGAGATAATTTGGAGAATACAAACATTTGTCACCAAGTTGCTCTGAAGGACATTTTGAGCAAATTACTATGATGGCAGCATTTTATAAAAATCCCGTTTCAGAACATTCTCTCCAACATTGGGGACTGTCCTCTTTTAATTGTCCATTTAATAAGGTTTTGTGCTTTTAAATTGCGTATATCTTTGATTACTTGTCAACTTAAGTATGATTTAATATGTTTATTTCTTCTTTTGAGGATTCCTTGCTCAGCTCCTTCTGATTTTTCTTTGGGGGATTCTTATCACTTGGCGTGCATTCTTTAAGGATATTTTTAAAGGAGATAATGTTTAGAAGCCAGTGAATCCAATCATTTTTATTCTCAAAGATCCCTATTTCCTTATCAGACTCCAGAGCTCCCAGTTAGGTATGTGGAAGATATAGAAAGATATATTTGCTCCATGGACTTTGGAGAGAATTCCCACATTCCTCCTCCATATGAGAGCTAACCCAGGAGGCTTGTTGCCATAGCATAGGGGGATGTGGCAAAGAGAAGGGAAGACCCTTCCCTTCTGGCACAAAAGGTAGAAAGGAGGGAGAGAGCAATAATGAGAGAAGAAGGTAATCAATCCTAAGGGTCTATCCTCACTCCAGACTCTCAGTGATTCACTCCCCAGGAGAGTAAGCTTTTGTCTTTGGAAATATACATATGTAATTAAGCCAGAAATTTGCTCATGTTACAGACATAGGAAGCAATCGTAAGCCCCTTATTTTACCTACAAAAACTTTTATCTTCACACATGATTTTCCTTTTGGGTTTCTGTCACCTCTACCTTGTATGATCTCATAGCCTCAGAGACGACGAGGACTCAGACTGCTCCTGACTTCTCAGGCTCCTCCCCATTCTCCACTGAGGAGTGGCTGGGCTGGTCATTCCTTGGATGGGATTGGGACCCATTTAGTAGTTTGAGCTTAATGTGCTGGCATCCTTCATGGAAGTCCCTGATTCTGGCCATTTGTCATAGGTTTATAAACCCTTGCCCAAGTACCTTTCTATTTCCTCAAGAGATACACGGGCACCTCTTTGCCCCTTGCTGACGTGCACAAGCTGGTGGGAATGGGAAGCACTCCCTGAGTGTCTGTCTCACTGTCTAATGTCACCTCTGAGCCATCACTCCAGTACCAAGATGGAAGTAGCCACCTGTAATTCTTCTCCTAGTGTATGGCAAGCCACTCACCACATGCTCTA